>BSQZ01000011.1:377500-620000 GCA_033239005.1 Lamellibrachia satsuma
ATATATATATATATATATATACCTAAATTATATCAGTTCTTCCATAGTTAATCCAACCGTTTTCTGATGTAATTTGGTGTAAAAATATCACGTAGCATATTCAGTTGGATTTACAGCAGGGCTTTGCTGTGAAGTTCATGAAGTCAGTTAATGACGGATCCCTCATATGCCTGATGCATTCAAAATGGCGAATCGCTTGACAGATCTTATGGCTTCGAACGAAGAGTTTTCAAGATTTTTATGGTAACTTTGTAATATTACTGTCAAAAAAGTTAGCATATTTGCAGAGTTTTATATCGTATCGAGTGATGGGACCAATTTGGAATGAAATGTGTGATATACTTGTACACATTGAAGTCAGAACAAGACTGCGTAAATGAGTAATGCGAATTAGTCAATTACCAGTCATACCCGTATTTGTTAGACATACAAGATTTAACAAGATTGCCATCCCGAACAACAAGTTCCAGATGGCAAGTGGACAAGGAAGCCATTGGCTTATCGAGAATCCAAAAATGTTCTCATGTATGTGTAGCCCGCCCTTATTAGATATCTGTCAATTCTATTTGTAAACATATTCACACTACTAGTAGTAGTACTAGCATTGGGTGTCGGATGTTTCGGTCCATAACGGGTTCGGCCCATGGGCCGAACCATCCACCCGCGCAACCGGTGAACCGTGAAGTGTTTTCACTCGCATAAGCTGAACCATCCTTGTATGCAACCAGTGACGTTAGCGGGCTCCGTGGGCCGAAACGACTAACGAATTGTAATTGTTAGTGAATTGAGTGTTGTAATTGCGAAATGTTATACGTGATTACCTTTGCTAGTTTCAACTGTTTGCATGTCATACGCTACATTTCTGTCTTTATTAACAACTACCAACACAGAATTTTCTAACACCACTACATCACGCCGTGGGCCGAAACTACGATTCTTAGAAATCAGCTACTAACGTGGAACAATAGAACCGAAAACGTTAATGACACCTCTTTGCAACTTGTAATATGCCCAATTGACTTAATACGATTAATTTAACAAAGGACTTAATCACATAAAATGTGCTCACACAAACAATGAAATCATGCTATTAAACATTTAAGTTAAGATTTGCTGATGAAACAAACAATGAAGTCAATACATTATATATTACAATGCAAACTCAACTAGTTATTACTTTTATTTGTGGACGTTTCCCTTAGACATTAATTACTTCCATTTGGTTCATTATTTTATTATGTCAACCTCTTTCTGTTATTTTATTTATATTGCTATATTTCTATAAATAGTTCTAGATTATTATGTTAGCGTGTGAGCGTGTGCATTCTTCAAACTTAAAGAAGGCAGTAGAACCAGAGGACACAAAACAGCATTAGTTAAGGAGCAGTGTAGGTTGGACATGAGAAAGTACTCATTCTCACATAAATGAATGGAACAATGATGAAATACCAAAATATGTCTCAAAAAACTGTTTGCGATTTTTCTTTGAAGCAATTAACATTTCTTTAACTTTGTTGTATGTTTACACTCCTAAGGACCAATATATCTAGTGACACCTGTGATGCGCTATATACAGAAAGATCTCAAAATGGATTGAAATTAGATATGGTGGCTAAAATTTTATGGCAGTGGCTCAATGTACATGACACTGTTGTCTAAGACCAAGCCTACTTCTACCGGTTAGGTGCATCCCTGTCTGTAGAGTATTTTCACACCATGTTTTGGTGGGTTACAGAAAGATAACCACCACACCATGATTCATGAGTCCACACCAGGTTACGCATTTACCTCTGTATAAGATATTTTACTACCCTTTCATAGACATCAATAAACAGGACATACAGACACATGAAATAGCTGGTTGGTTGCCGACCAGGTGTTTGAACCCACATGGTGTTTAGGTAAATTTATGACTTGGTAGCCAGCGTGAATGTCTGATATTGGTAATATTAGGTTTATGGTTCTGATAATAATAGATTTTTTAAACATGCTGATGTCTACTCTCAAAGCGCTTCTGCATCTGCAGCTACACACATTTCTTTGAAAATTTTCATGTTAAATAAATTTAGTAATTAACTAGAGCTACAATCTCATGTTGATATTTAATTATTTTTTATCTACTTTTGAAGAAAAAATATTGTGTATGCATGATCTGTTTAAATGTGCTGTTGTTAAGTGCATTTTGTCATGTTTTAGCCGCTGAGCATTTTGTAACAATCACTACTGCCATCATCATGGATCGGATTCTCGAGGGTGTGTTGCGGTCATCAAAACCAGCCCAGGTGAAGAATGCGTTTGTGCACAAAGTGATCGAAACAGGCCAGCGGGTTGACAACTCAGCCGATGTCATATCCATGTTGCACTTTACGTCACTCGTCATTGTCGAGGATGGAAAGACGGACTTTGAAGTGGAGTCATGCAAGCAGATCTACGCGGCGTGGGCCCAGTATAATCAGTCGGCGCTTGAGGAGTTCTTCAGTACTGACTTGCTGCATCGCCTGCTCGATGGCAAGTTCACGTTGAGCATCAACGTCATATGGTTGACGCATCAGAGCTTAATGATGCTCCGGGGAAGCTCACGTTTCAACGGGGTGTGTCGGATCGTCGAGATGAAGGCGATATCGTTCGTCCGTGAACATCCAGAATTTGAAATGGTTGCAGCTTTCTGCCAGCTTCTCTTCGATATACCGGGATGTATCCCAAATGGAGCTTTTGCTGTTACGTTTTGTATGTCTATCATCCACGCCGTTAGCACGTTCAGCCCTCCAATGGAGCCCCAGCGAACTAGACACTACATTCAAGCTGTCGGACAGGTCATTGGTCGGTTCCTCAGTTACGTTTGGGGCAGTTTTGAGAGGGCTCATATCATGCAGTTGTTGAGGACCATATTCAGTATTATATCGTACGTAGACGACATCGGTCTCGAGCCGTCCATAGCCCTTGGCGGGATCATTCAGTACATTCCTGTCGAACTAATGGACACAGTTACCAAGACGATGGTTGCAGACCAGAATGTCCAGGACACGAACATGACTATGGCATTAAAGCGAATGATTGGTTGGCTGTCGTGGCCCGGGGCCGTGAACATCGATCACTGGGTGGTCGCCTTTCTACATGGTCTCGCTTCAGTGCACAAATATTCGATCCTTGTTGAAATCACAGAGTCGCAAGTGGATCAGGTATTAGCACTTTCATATAAAATCTTCTCACACGTTTGAACTGGTCAAATAGTAGGCAGCAGTTTATTTCTTCAGCATAAAAAATACAAACTGAACTGATTTGTGCTAAAAAAATAATTTGTTAGACTAGTTTATACTTCTGACATTTTTAAAAACCTGCATCAATATTTTTCTTAACCTTAAACATTTCAATAAAGTAATATTTTTTATTCAGATACAATGTATACTAAATTGATTAACAAACAAGCTACTACTAGGCAGGGCTGGGTCCAATTACACAAAATAATATAAATTACAATTACATTTTAAAAAATGTTTCAATTACAGTCATAATTTTCCAAATCAATTACAATTACACTGTTTCAATTACAATTACATTATGCGGAACCAAATATATTCAGCATTTGCTAATTATGTATTTTTGCGCGTTTTGCTGAATTTCAATATTTTGTACACAATTGATAAAGAAATATAACGGTAATGTTTGTACATTTTGTTGAATTGTGACTTTGAATTATACTAAATAAAAATATAGCTGTTTAAAACATATTTTTATTATATAAAAATACAATGCAATATCCAGACATAATCCTACAGGACATATTCCAATGCAGACATCTATCCATGTGCATTTCTTAAATTTTTCTTTAGAAAATACTAATAACAGGGTTTGATGTGTTTACTTTGAGGTTGTAGCTCCTGCTCTAAGCTGACATTCTTAATTGGTCTGCCCTTTGCTTTGTGTGAGTTGGGAATGGGAAGAGAGGCCATATAAACGGTCCTTGCCACCTGACTTGTCTCCAACCCACCACAACACAAGGGGTGTGATTGGCTTACTAACTCTGCAATGTTTCACTGAGCTGATATTTTCTGAAGCAATATCAGGCTACAGGTCTTTCCATGTTGTTTGAAAACCAGCTTAGCCTTTGTCTGACAATGTCTGTGCATTGTTTATTGCTTTCTGGCTATTACCAACTTACTGAAAAGGCTAATTGCTAAGGCTACCCACCACTAGCACCTCTGACCAGTACCCAGCAGACAGTGAATACTGAGACTTAAATATAAATATATAATCAGGTGTTATTATTAGTCTTGATTTTCAACTCATGTGAGACTTAAGTTATATTTTTATTGACAATTCGTTCAGGTAGTTTGTGATATAAAACATACTGTAATTGATTGTAATTGAAATAAATTTTCAATTATACAAAATATAACAATTACAGCAACATTTTGAAACCATAATCAATTACAATAACAATTACACAATTTTGCTGTAATCAATTATAATTACATAATTGGACCCAGCCCTGCTACTAGGACCATACGAGGATCAGTTCAGTCTTGCATGTCTAAATGAGAAAGTTGAAAATGCATAACTAATCTAGGTTAATTACTGATGAATGACTTTTGTAAGTGTTTAAAATGTGTTCATAACAAAGTTATACATTGGTTGCATGAGAATGTGCTGTTACTGTTAGCAAGTAATACAATGTTTTTGTTTCAGTTGTTTGACAAGCTTTCATACCCTGCCGTTCGGCAAGGCGTCTTCCATGTCATTTCACACATGTTGCTCAGTTTCCAAGATTCTCCTGAAGCCTTTCACAAGGTAACATACACTACAAATGTTGCCCGGCTTCAAATGTGAATAGACTTAATGATTTTGCGAACTGATCAAATGTGAATAGACTTAATGATTTTACTTCTTTAAATATAAGGGATGTAGTCCAAATTAAATAGCTGCTGTCAAATGTAATGACCATTTTGGTTTAGGTTTTTATTAATATAATATTTTATGATGAAAAGGGATATCATCCAAATAAAAATATTAATCCCTGAATCCAGACCCCCCTTCCCCCCGAGACGTTCCCACAAGACTCTTGTGTAATGGTTAAACACTTATGTTAAATTTGCTTGTGAAATGAAATATCTCATTGTTTATAAATGCAATGAAGGTGTCACCCAGTACATAGTTAATTGCCTGATATTTTCCACTGTATTCATTTTGGTTTTTACCTTTAAAGAATTTGTAGTTCGAGATAGCACACGTTTTTGTGATATTCACTTGTTGGAAAATGCTTTGTTCTTCGACTTCCAGGTTGTGGGGAAAGTGCCCCACCTAGTGTCTCAATTGAGAACTGAGAAGACAAATGGCGAGTTTATTCTCCGATTTACTGAGCTGATGCAGTGTTTGATGCAGTTACATCCTGGCTACCCTGATCTCTATGAACCTGTCCTCGAAGCCCTCAAGGTGACAGGTTAATTTGTCTTTCATTTAGTCCTTTACAGGTTTAATTAACTGAGCCAATGTTGTGTAGGTTATTACTCCATTGCATCTATCTTCCCTCTTTTACTGGTCACCTGGTAATAATTACGTTCACATTTCAGATATGCAATTGTCTTGGCATAGCATAGAGGCAGAGATTGTTTAAAATATAATATGTGTGCATATCATTTTCAATTATTGGCTTGTGCATAATAATTAGGACAAATTTATTTTTGTTAGCGAACATTTTCTTCGAACTTTGCAGGTGCAGACGTATCAGTGGAATGTTACAGCTTGCATGATTGAAATATCTTCAGTTAATGATAAAATAGTAAACAGTAATCAAACTAGCCTGCAACAAATGGGCTAATTGGCATTCTTGTCAGCGGTATAAATTCCATAATGGCCCATCCAATTGCTCTCAGGGTTTGGGGTCTGTTCTGTGATTTGGACCCTTGTGAATGTGGAAAAGCAATATGTAATGGACAACGCGCACATCTAATACCACATTTAAAATATTAAATAGTTAAAAATTCCAGTAGCGAAAGTTGAAACATATCATCAGTTGAAATATTTCACCAGTTTATGATACCATCTGTGAAATGTCATCTAAGCAGAATTGTTCATTTGTAGGAGTACCCACAGCCGACGAGCGAGATGATTGAGCGGCGACTGGCTCAGACCAGGTGGCCGGCACGAAAGTCGGCCAGCAGTGTCGCCATCTACAGTCCGAGTCTGGTGAAGTCAGAGACGGGAAAGACGGGTCTCGTGAACCTGGGAAACACATGCTACATGAACAGTGTGCTCCAAGCATTGTTCATGTGTGACAGGTGAGTTGGGATGTGATAGCACTGTAGTTAGAACGTCAGACTGTCAATCGAAATAAAAGGTAAAGGTAATTTCTTATATAGCACTGTATCCAGTCCTCAGCACTGCTCAAAGCGCTTCACCCCCTGGCAGACCTGTTTATTCCAAGGCCATTTCAACTTCTCTGGGAAGCACTCAGCCATGCTGCAATTAATGTGTAAAAACTATTCGTTAGCACATATAAGTAAAAACTCAAACCGAATGATGATGCAGTGTTCCAGAGTCTGCCGTAATGGCTCATCTAGTTTTACGTGTCTGTGGCACCTTCAGCTTCCTTAGTGGTTTGTTACAGCTTCTGCGAAGTTACAGGTCTTTCCAGGCATCGGATTAGATGCATTGTCAAATAGGATAACCAACTATTTTAGCTAAGTCATCCAGGTGACTGTATGAAAGCCATTGTTATGAACTTACCCATTGTCTCATTAAAAATAAGGTCATGATATACTATTGAGTGCCAAATGATAGTATAGGATGCCAAATAACAGTATAGGGTGGCAAATTGGTCAAATTTAATAATAGTGTGTGTATATCATTTATTCGTACACAATAATTTAGGTACAATTGAATAAAACAAAAAACCATTGGCAGTCTGCTTAACAAGTGCAGAGTGCGTTAATCATGTTGTTAACATCGTTTTTTGTAAAACCGGGTAAGTCAATCTCGTTATTGGATACACGCAATAATTCGAGTATGCACTAAGCGATTCCTGTCAGCTCTGGCTGACTGAAAAGACATTGTCTAGGTACTTGGTTCACGTTAATATCTAGTACATATATTGCATACCTATGCTGAAATTCGGCATAGGTATGCAATATATGTACTAGAATGGCATTGCGGCTAGTCAACATTAAATCCACAAACTTGCAAAATCGCTTCACCAATTGAATGGATATGTGACAGGTGTTAATTAATTGTCCTAAAAGTGCTGTATGCGTCATATAACTGACGTTTAAGATGCACCTGACGCCTTTGTTCCAAGTCACACAAAAATCGTTGAACCCTTTATCATGTAATGCCCAGAGTTGAGCCATAATTGGTGCTACAATAAGACTGAAATAGACGAATATAACAATCAATAGGCACTTTGCCTCTGAAGTGGCCCACAAACCAGTTAACACTCGCGATAAAATAACCTTTTTTTGCATTTATATCATTCAAGTCTGAAAGCTTGTGATCGACTACGTTACCAAGGTGTTTTGTGTTCGTCGCCCAAGTAACATTGTTCCCGTTTACCTGGATGGCTTTACAATCAACATTGCTTGCGCCGATCACCATTCCTATAGTTTTCTTATCGTTAAAAGTGACATGGAATTCTTTCCCGTACTCCTCACATATATTTACCATGTATTGCAGACCTTGTAGCGAAGGTGATAATAATGTGATATCGTCTGCATACGATAGTGCACCAACAAAGTGCTGAGCGATACGGCACCCGTATCCGCTGCTGGCTAATTTAGCTATTAATTCATCGTAGTATACAGCGAACAGTATCGGTGATATTACCGCTCCTTGCTTCACGCCGTTGCATACATAAAAAATTCTAGATTTGTAACGTTCCCACTGTGCACACATACATTGTCTGATGTATCCGTCAAGAATGAATCTAACAATTACGCTAGGTACATTGCGTTTAAGCATCAAATTGATCAGCATTCCGTAGTGAACCTTATCAAATGCTTTAGAGGCGTCTAGAAAACAGCTGTATACGCAACTGTTATTATTTACAAAATGATTGGCAGTTTCAATTAATATTCCACTACATAGAGTGGTAGAGTGATTCGCTTTGAATGCAAATTGCTGATCGCTAGTGCACAATACATCGCTGCATTTTTTCATAAGTATAATGTCAAACAGCTTGCAAATACAATTACACAGTGCTATCCCTCTGTAGTTGTCGCTTTGACTCGTCTCCACGAGCATTTTTCGGTATTGAAATAATAGTGGATGACAACAAAGTAAAGTGCCGAATAACAGTATAGGGTGGCAAATTGTTCAAAACAAATAATAGTATAGTGCAAAAAGGCACTATTATATTTGTGTTTTTATCTCTCACCATTTTTACTCGACGTAAAGCCAAGGGGTCCCTAAAAACTACACAGAGTATTTTGAGGTTTTTTCTGCCGAATATGCATAAACTTTGTGCATATTCACATCACCAAAGATATAGTAGCTGCGTTTGATTTCTGAGAAAAAATTTTGGAATTTTTAAATGGATATTAGTTCTAACTAATAATATACCATATTGAGCTCCCGAGAACTAAGGATTCTGACCGATTTATCTAATCATGAAAATCTAATGTTCTAATGCTTCGGGATTGAAATCTAGGATCCGGAAACACTGGATCCCACTAAATTCATGACTGTTGTTCAAAAGGTTGAAGACTTCAGAGGGAGCCACATGCAGCTCCAGTTGGGAGCAAGTGATTTTAGCGCGAGCGGTAAACCACTCCGTGGATGATTGATTAGCATGAGCAATAGGGAGTGAGAGCGATTGCTCTCCTAAAAAACTGTAGGCCAGTACAAATGTTTAAATCTAATAATAGTATAGTGCCAAATAAAGGGCTTATAGGGTGGAATTTTTCATCAAATAAATATGTGTGTATGGATGCTTATTTGACGCTGAAGAGTAGACTACAGAGTTTGTTGAACATACATTTAATTTGTCATGTGAACATTGGTTAATATGTTTTTGTAGGTTACTAGAAGTTTGTGTTTTAAAATGTTTGAAGTTGCTGCACAGTTGAATCAGTGTAATGGATGCTGCAATATTGTTTGACTTAGCAATCACTTGACTGAAGTACCAATTTCCAGTGTTGCCAGTGTACTGTGCATGTCCCCGTTAATTTGTATATACATTTTTCAGTTTCCGCCGTGATGTGCTGATGTTGTCGTGTGGCCAGAGACAGATCGTGCAAGCAAGACTACAGTTGCTCTTTGCATTCCTCACCAAGACACAGGTAGAGTAACTTACTTCTCTATTGTCTCTCTCTGCAGTTACCAAATAATGTCCTAGTGTGTGTAATTCTTAATGTAATATCACAAGGAAAGTTATTGTCAATCCAGTCAAACCTGTTACAGGGGTATGTAATTATGATCAATTATAAATGCAGCAAATTCAACAGACATGGCACTGGATTAGAACTCTGCTTACACATTGTACTTACAACTGTCCTATGTTCCTTACTGCCTCCCACCTGCCTCCTTCCCACACTCCATCCCTCCAATAACCTTGACCAACTACAAATATGCTATTTCTAAAATTGTTGTACAACAATTTGTACTTCAACTAGAAAATATAAACATGAATACCTCTATGGTAAACAAATTTCCCATGGCCCAGGCGCCCTTTCACGTCCAACCAGTCATCAAAAGAATTCAACACTGAATAAAAGACGAGCAAAATGCATCATTGCGATGTCACGTGCACTCGTTAACATATTCTGAAATATGCATCTTGTGTGGAAAATACCCGGCTTCCTGTGCGAAGCATCTAAATATAACATGGTGATGTTCGCGGTCTGGTGTGCCCGTATGTAAATAGCAGAGCCAGTCATTTAATTAAAATCGATCCCCGCACGGGCGAGTATAGCTGCAGAGGTTGACTAAAGACGCTCCCCTGGTGGAAAACATAATCGCGTGATCATCTTACGCTGATCTCCGCGCGGGGAGGGTTAAAACTTCGACCATTTATTATTGATTTTAAACTTTGACAATATTTTTCTGTAAATTTGAAACAAATCTGTATAGATACGGAATACAGCTCCTCCTCCCCCAAAAATAGTATTGAATACGGATAATACATACAAAATGCCATGTCTAGTTCAAATACAAATGTGTATTTGACCATAGCTTTACCTGTGTTGTAGCGAGTGGCGTATGCCCCGTATGAATTACTGAAGGTGTCGCGGCCAACATGGTTTGAGCCAGGAAGTCAACAGGACTGTTCCGAGTTCTTGCGATGTCTCCTCAATCAGCTACACGAACAGGAGATCGTAGAGCATAAGCCCAGTCGTAAAGACACATCACCCAAGCATGGGTCATCACAAACTGACACGTCACCACCAACATTAATTGAGCGGACGTTCTGTGGGAAGCTTCTACACTCAAGTCGGTGTCTCAAGTGTGGGTCACAGTCGACGTTGGTTGAGACATTCACCGATATTCCTCTTGCGTTTCCTGTCGACACTGGTGATAGATCCACCAGTCACAGGATGGGACATTCACCAGTGAAGCCATCAATGGCTGGTGGGTCTACAATGACACATGATCGTCATACAATGAAGACAAGTGGCCTAGGTAGTGGAAGTAGCATTTCACACAATGTGCATCTTAGGGATTTAGTGGCGCACTACTTCAAGCCTGAACGACTCGAGGGAGATAATAAGTACCAGTGTGAGACCTGTAAGAGTCTACAGGACTGTGAGAGGACGCTAAAAGTCGTCCGTGCCCCCGAGTGCCTCATTTTGACACTACTGCGGTTTGCGTACGACGTAAAGACACAGTCGAGATCAAAAATCTTCCAGGATGTGACGTATCCGAAGACTGTGTACATCGAGGTACATGATGACGGGACAAAGACTTCGTCACATCGCCGCAGCAAAAGCAAGTCTCCAGGCGTCGTGAAAGTCGAGGTCTATGCTCTTATGACGGTGATCGTCCACTCAGGGTTGTCGCTGGACTGTGGTCACTACTACTGCTACGCCCGACACTGCATACCAGTGGATAAGGCGAAAGTGTCGACGAAAAAGCGGAATGATGATGTTGACTTTCTAGAGGATAGGTGGTACCTGTTCAACGACTGTCGTGTCTCGTACTCCACATACAGCTCCTTCAGTAACGTCACAAAGAGGTTTGCCAAGGATACGGCCTACGTCCTGTTCTACAAGCGAATTAATCCAGATGTGCTGATTTCTAAGGGCACAACTGGACGAGCCCAGTCGCTTGAGCTGACGCTACGGGACGAACTGAGAGATGCCATCGAGAGGGATAACAAGGCATATTTGCAGGTACGTAAGGAATGTTTTATCAGGATGAATCCACCCGTAATCTAAGTACACTTAACATCTAAATGTTGGGGTGAAGACTCGAAGCTCTGTATCCCGTTTCACCCTGCAAATCTGTAATAACATGGGTAGCTACACCTAAAGGTGATTCAACAAGAATAAGTTTCTCAAGCTCTGTGAGAAAAGAATTAAGGAATTTTCATTTGGAATCGGAATTGTGACAGAATTTTAGTGGAAAATTATGGAGAATTTTAAATGTGCCATTGCAACTGGATTGAAGTTACATAGATTGGAACTCTACGTCTTTATTATATAGGCTTGGGCAATGATTTTCCATAGAAATTTTCCTCATTTCTACATGTCTACAATACATTATTATTAAATGTATTGGAATAAAATGTTCATGTGTAAAATTTCTTTGTTATAACTTCAAAATTAGCAAGCTTTCCCAAAAACCTATGAATACATGATTTACTGGCTGTGGCAACATACCACCTGCCGCAGAGCCCTATGCTGTTACGTGGATGCGAAGCAGCTTGCTGTGCTTGTTGGTCAGATTGAAAATCCTGTGTAAAGTACTAAAACCATGCTTCATTCATCGACCTCGCATTGCGTCAGTTTTCGCCCTATCCAATCGGAATAAAACTTACTTTGAAGAAAAACAATTATGCCACCAATCTGTGACAAACACTAATCTGAACGAAGGAAAATTTGCCTGCAAATATGCATATAAACATACCGTTTCACCTAGCCAAGTCAATTCAGGGAAATAAAATTATGTCACCTTCAAATCAAAACAAAATAACATGGCTGAATGAAACTTGTTTTAGCATACACAATAAAATTATTCTTCCATTTTTTCACATTTTATTTGCCTCGGTGGTTTTTTTCAATTGTTTGTCTCCCAACAACTACCACAGTGACAATTTTTTAACATTTTCGAAATATAATATTTCTGGTAGTATCATTCATATCCCTCTTATACTTTGCATACTTATTGTATGTGTTGTTTTCCTTGGACAAGTGTGAAATTGTGAGATTCTAGCAATACATAAGTTGTGTTTTCCGACCTTATGTTATATAAAATAATTTTGCCACAGAAACATCACGGAATTATAAACTTTTCTTTGGGACATTGGTAAACTTCCGAATTAGGCTTCTGTTCCCCTTAGAGTATAACATGACATTTTCTGTTTCGAGGAGTGCGAGTTGTTGGCCCGGAAACAAGCGGCACGCAAGACTGATCCACCGGCACCATCATCGTCATGGTACAACAACTGGAATGACGACAATGACAAGGGGCCCCCGGGCAGCTGCGGAGGGGGCAATTTGCACCCCGGCTCACGGCTTGTCTTCTGAATCCTGGCAGAGATGCCCCTGACAGGGTTTTGAAACAATGTGGATGTTGGGGGAATGTGTATATAAGGGCAGTGTACCGTCCCAACCGCAACACTCCGGTTTATTCATGTATATAAAAACAGACACGCACACGTGTATATAATATATAGGGTCCTGTTGCAGGCCAGCAGACTATTTACGGTGGATTTGTGTGCAGTTTGGTTCAACTATACGACTTTGCATGACTGATTTTGTGAGCAGATTACCATATTGTTATTGCAGTCATATGAATTGTGATGTTTCTGCTTTTGTAACGTAGTAACGCTTTTAGTAAGGACATACTTCTATTCTGCCATCTCCAGTATCATTATCCACTTGACAAATCCTGATTTGGCAAGTATCTTAACACACCAAGCCATCTTCGTGGGTATTACAATTTTTTTATTCCAAGCAAAAAAAAATTGAGATGACATCACAACAATTTTATCTCGGCTGCCTGCATCTGAATCCAAATGTGGTGGCGAAATTTAATACATTTGTCAGTAATCGTCTCAATGCGAATCCATTTGGTGGCGGTACTAATTGTGTCTTCTAACGCTTTCTAATAGCCAAAGATTTGTTGGTTTTAATTAGTCAAAACAACGTATATTCTTAAAACGAGCTTAAATATCTACATATATATTGGCTTGACATAGTTTTATATATTCTAGACATTGTATTTCTCATATATATATGTCAATATTTCTTAATTTTAGTTTTGCACAATCTTGGTTTCCAGTCACATAGTCTGAATTGGTAGACCTATGATTTGCAAGGTTCTGTTTGATCAATTCTCATTAAAAGTTACAAAAATATTTCCGAAAATTAGTGAAAATCTATAATAAAGATGTGTTGTAACTTGCTATTCATAATTTGCTAAAGTTTTGTTACTTGCTATTCGTAAAAGAAACGGCAAATTGTTGCTGTTAAGAAATAAAACTAGTTGACAAGTAATATAAATTTACAAATGCCAAACATTTTTAGGGGAGACTATTAATGTTCTGATTATCTGAACAGTGACATATTTGGTTAGAAATGATAGCCACTTGCATTAATGGCAGGATTTTCTCATAGAAGAAATTCATTGTTGTATGTTTTAGGAGTTAGGATGAGATAAATTAAAAAGATATAAATATCCAGTTTTGACAAGTTTTCCATGCTTTCCCACATGCTGCATAATAGCAACAGCCATACATAGTGGACTGCTATATTATTGTACAGGCAGTCAGTCGATATTTTGTGTCGACATGGACATGATTTTATATATTCGTCATTGTGTGCCACATGACATAAAGATTGGTGATAATGTATCCTGCAGCAAGCATATTTTTGTTGCCGTACAATGAGTCCGGTTTCATTTCATATAGGCAGTGTGATGATGTGTTTTGGAAAGCAGCAAGGATGTACTGGACTGCGTTATGTAGGTTTGCTGATTTTTAACTCTGACAAGTTTTACTTTGTTTATTGTTACAGACTTGGCTGTTCTGTGACTCGGTGTGACTTTGTTGTTTCTTGATTTTACATTGTTATTTTGAATGTTATTTAACAGAAAGGTGATATAAATATGTAAGAATACTGCAATGTGTATCTTGTGTTGTTGATTCTTCTGGCAGAATCCACAGCGTAATGTGGATTTTTATTGTAATTCCTGCATGACCCAGTGTTGCCAACTCTATGCATTGTTGCATGGACTATGCATTTTTAGGTACAATTTCGCCTTATGCATGCCTAGATATTTTATCTCACAATTCTCTAAATATGACGATTTCCTGCATAAATTTCACATACAATCTATACCATACCAATCATTATGCTCCCTCCAATTTAAGTTTCAAATAAATCCACTCATTTCTTTTCTTCAAATGTTGGCAACCCTAATGACATGCCGTAGAATATAATATGATGACCTGCCATAGACTACTCAATGAAAGACACACTCTTCATCCAAAGAATAATTATTTATTCACTTGTCAAAATTTATACACTATATAAATAGCCAATAAATTTATATGGCAACGCTGGTATAAAATGAAAATATTTCCAGGGTATAAAACAGGGGTTATGATGCTACGAAGAGGCTTGAACCTAAAACAGTGCATACCAGAGATCTTTAAATACCAGTGTGAAAACCATGCTGCTCTATGGCTCTGAGACATGAAGGACAACAACCAGAAAACATGGAGAGTAACCAAGACAACAACCAAAAAACATGGAGAGTAACCAAGACAACAACCAGAAAACATGGAGAGCAACCAAGACAACAACCAGAAAACTTCAAACATACATATACAAATGTATCCCACACATCCTCAAAATGAAATGTCACGATGACAAGATCACTGTCACAAACAAAGAGCTCATGAGGAGGACAGGTCAACACAACAACATTCCGAAAAGATGGACTTGGATAGAGGACACACCCTCCGGGAAGTACCACCAATGTTACGAGACAGGTTCTACCACAGAATCCTTGAGGAGAGAAAGAAAACTGAGAAGACCAAATAATATTTGGAAGAAGTTTTTAGCTGAGAAAATGACTGCTTGGAACTACCGCCGGTAACGGCCTGTACCTGGAAAGAGATGAAGAAATCAGCCAGAAACAGAGAGAGTTGGAGAAGTGTCGCTTCGGCCTTATGGTCTGGTTAGAACGAAGATGATTAAGAGGAAGAGTGGTCAGTCAGCAGCTTTGAAGCAGGCTTTCTGATGAATTTGGTTAATGAAAGCAATTGACCGTCTGGAATTACATCTGTATGGAGATGGTGGGGGGGGGTGCATGGAACAATGTAATGCCAGTCACTGGGTTGTTGTGATTATCGGCTGTACATGACCACACATATTCGGTTAGCATGAGATGTCCAGAGCTCCATCCAGGGTAGGTCAAACAAAGGACAGGCTGCACTTGACTGGGGGACAGGCTGTGCTGTGGTCATATTAGGAATCATTTATCATGGAATGGATTTCAATCTAATAAGCATCCGTAAAATGTTGAATATTCCACAGATAAACTGTATACTCTCCTTTTGGAAATAATTAAATACTAGAATAAATATTCATGAATATATTAGTAGTAGATTTTGGTGTCTGGAAATTTAGCGAAGCAGCTCCAATCTTCAGGAGAGCTAAACTTGTAACGGAAGTGAATACAAATATGATTTTACATTACATGTCTTAAATAAAGGTGGGTCAACATTTATTAGAACAGCATCACAGCCCATGTGTGACAAGAATAATTAGTACAAAAAAATGTACATAAGGTTGGCTTTCATTATTTTATTTCATTATATGGTCATTCAAACAAATAAACCGTGTGTAAATGTCATAATTAACATTAATGAATTAAGCTTGTGATTCTTCATTAATAATTATCATAGCTGACTGAATTGTAATGCAATATTGGCGAGTTGCAGAATGCTTTCAAAATTGATGACCATCAGTTACTCTTTAAAAAAGCTCCTCATATTTGGATTGCAAATCACTAATAATATTTATTTTAAAAAATCATATTTGTAATGTTGGCCTTTCAATCATTTTCATTTTGTCCACTCTGGTACTACTTTATCCTGTTATGCCCGTGACTGCTGGACTTGGTCTGAAATGGGTTAAGATTATATACACTTTTAACCTTTGTACTATTACCACTACCAGGTAATAAAAATAATAGCTTCATTCTTGTCAATACCCCTTTACATAATTATAACGCGCAAAATTTAAATTGGGTGACTATTAAACGTAATTATACGGGCTTTGAAAGGAAAGTTGGAAAGTGCGGTTTGGCAACCACGTTATCGGTTTCCTGCAGGCGAAGTCATTGAATAGTCACGCGTGGTAACGGTCAGACGTCAACAACAACAACAACGACAATAAAGTTCCGAAATGTACATGCATGATATTGGCTCGCAATTAACAAATCGGTAATGTTACTGTTACGATCGGTGACAACTGGTCTAAAACCGAGAAAGTACAAAAGTTAACCCGATGGCGATAGAAAATTACAACAGTTCGACATATAGTAGTCATATAATCAGTTATCCAAACTCGCAAAGATTCGACGTTTTGTTGGAAAGTGGCCACTGTTGCGATTACAATCTTATACATTATTCACAATAATTATACACCCCAAAAAATGGGCCCGCGGTTGCAGGTCGTGAACTGAGAAAGCACGCGAGTGACCACAATTATACTAATCACCAAGTCCAAATATAGTTCCAAATCGTTTACCTCGCAACTGGACGCTATTTACCTGCGGCATATTGGCCAAGTACGTCTGTACGTCACCCTACGCGTGGGGTGTTATAGATCTTACTGATTTGGCGCTGACAAAATGTAACGTGCTATACGACATGACGCATTGTGTAAACACGCAGCTACACTAATTGAACCCGACTTGAGACGAAACGTGTTGACCTACCCCGGCAGGGTCTGAACTTTTTCTGTGTTTTCTAACATGCCGCGGGTCCTTGGCTCGTTTAGTCTTCTCGGCATTCTGTTTTTTCTTCAATGTCTTTCTCATTTGTCATTACCGTTGTAGTATATTGTTGTCCCGATTGCCAGTTGAATAAGTCATCACCTTGTATGACACGTCACTCGTACGTCCCATAATTTTATGACGGTTTTCCTCTTCTTCGTACCATCATGCAGTTGTTTTGTCTATATCAACCACCACGCGTGCGCGCGCGCACACGCTTGCATGTGTATACTAACCACACACGAATAAATGTTATTAATTGTAGCGCATCACACATGACTTCGACAAATGTAACCTTTTATTGGACTGCAGTGTTGTAAATGCACACGGAATTTGTTTTACGCAGACACTAGAAAATCTACTAAACCTGCCAAGTCAAACGATTACGTATCGTATTGCGGCAAATTTAGCACGGGCTGTGAATGTCATTGCAGTTTCGTTGGATGTCTACGCCAAACGCGAAAGCGCAAATGACAGACGGCTGACGTAAACGATTCCCGAAATTTTGGACGTCATCCTGTCCGTCTGATACCAGTTTCGTTTTTTAATAAAACGTTTGCCCGGTTTATGTGGCATGGACTAGACAAGCCGCTAGCTCCACCACGTCTATGATATAAACATATACAGTTATATGATGCACTCAGTGACTAGACACCTGGAATATATAGCGAACAGCTTTTTTTTTTAATTCAGAACCTGAATGGGTTCAACCTCCCATCTCCCACCTATTTTGGAACCAATCGCACACCTCTCATTTTGGGGCCAGTTCACATACCCCCTGCGTCACTCCTTCGATAAACCTAAGCAAATAATTGTGCTAAAGTGTAGCGAATGCTAAGTGTCTAACGATGCAAACTGTTTTGCTAAGCGACTAAAGCTCAAAAGCCAACATAACCAGCCTGACTAATGCCATTCGAAAGTGTAGGCGGCGTAGATTCATTTTATTATAAACACAAAAACGAGTGGTATGGAAATCGTAATTCAACAACTATTAAGACGAATTAACCGAATACGTCAACGTTAAGCCGTTACTAAATAACCACGTCGCTACCGGTCACCAGCCAATATTGTTATGAATTATGTAATCGGTGACGTTGCGCAACCATCTTACATGTCATGGAACGCCGAATTGGCTTTATCCATAAGTCAGCTCACTGATGCGCACTTTGCACGACGTTGAAACAATCCAGATAAAGAAAGCGAGTATTTAGAGTGAACAACAATTCAGATCCTTAACTGAATGAAGCTGAGCAGGATGACAAGGTGAAAGTATGGGAAGTTTTGAAGTAAATAAAACATATTTTTTAAGTTTTAGATACAATTATGTAATCAAGAAAAACAATATCACTATTTACTGGGACATTTTCTTATAAGTCGGATGACTTGTTGCGAATATCTGTTTCACGGGAGGTGTTAAAATAACTAGGTAGATAGATAGAATGATAATATATTAAATTTTATAAAGAAATATTCCCCTCTTCCTCTATCCCGAATTCCCTTGTCTATCCTATTCCTCTCTCCTCCATGTCATTCTTTTTATTGCTCCCCTCTAATGCCTACCGACCCCACAGTCCCCATTCACCACTCCCCTTCCCCTCTTCCCCGTCTCCCCATTCGCCTCCCGGTTCTCTGCTCCTCTCCTGATATATCTTGTCCAATCTCTCTCTCCCTATCTCTCATTCGCTCCCTTTCTTTTTTCTTTTCTCTCCTTCTATCCCCCTCTCGCTTCCTCCCTCCCTGATCCTTCCTCCTCCCTCCTTAGTACCTCCTCTTCCCTCCCTGGTGCTTCCTCCTCCCTCCCTTTACCCTCCTCCCTCCCTGGTCCCTCCTCCCTCCCAGGTCCCTCCTCCCTCCCTGGTCCATCCTCTTCCCTCCATGATGCTTCCTTCTCCCCCGGGTCCATCCTCCCTCCCTGGTCCCTCCTCCCTCCATGGTCCCCCACCCTCCGTGTTCCCTCCTCCCTCCCTGGTCCCTCCTCCCTCCCTGGTCCTTCCTCCCTGCCTGGTCCCGCCAACCTCCCTGGTCCCTCCTCACTCCCTGGTCCCGTCACCCTCCCTGGTCCCGCCACCCTCCCTGGTCCCTCCTCCCTCCCTGGTCCCTCCTCCCTCCCTGGTCCCTTCTCCCTCCCTGGTCCCTCCCCCCTCCCTGGACCCGATACCCTCCCTGGTCCCTCCTCCCTATTGCAGTCTCCGTTGAGATCAATATTCACGCCAAGTTGTGCGTAACAACTGGACACCATCAACGGAATATTCTGGTCTCCACCGCTCGCTTATGACCTCGGGGAATTCGTCCATCGATCGACGCGACAAAAACCATTCTTCGCTATGATTAATAACCTTAGCTTATTCATGTATTCCGAATATTACACTGTCTCCTGGCTGTCAGTCCAGTGCCACCGGCCGCTGCTGAATTATTCCGCGGAAGCCGGAACGACGATACCGAACAGGAGTCGCTGGTTAACTAATCTCTGTGTTACCAGCAGTTCCGCCTTCGCCCACAACGTAGACGTCACCTCTGGTTGACAAGGATGGGTTAAATCAAAGCATGGCGTGACCTCGGAAGTCCAGCCATTGGACAAGTTGCCAACGCCCAGACCGGATTCCGGATTCTGTGGTGGCGGTAAGCCACGGTGCAGTCGTTTAGATGTAAAACGGAAGGGTTATTGTACGAAACCAGGCAGTATGTCCGGATCCGCCACTTTAAGGCTGTTTAGCTGCAAAAAGTTAATCACCAGGAACCAATGTGAATGAATATGAATAACGTAAAATAACTACGTTTGACCCGTAATGTTAATCTTGTAATAGAGGATGGGCATGAATTTTAACAAGCAACGAACGTTCGCTACATTGTAAATTTTATTTGAACCACTATTTCAAAGTTGCATGGGACCAATATGCGTGGTAGGAATAACTGTAAGCGCAATCAGTTAGATTCAAAACTATATTGTGACTAAATGATGAGGTTTTCTTTTATACATTTACAATATGTGTGATTCTCCAACAAAATGTAAACATGGGCGGATACAGAAGTGTCCATCAGGTGCCTGCATGGGCACCCCTTTTATTTCGGCCGCATTTTTTTCCGTGAAGTTAGCCCAAGTTTGGGCTGTTTGGAGTAAACCTCTTGAGACTTGAGAGTTGTTGAGACATCGCATGGTGGCGCCCTTCCGCACCTGTTCCTCGGTTGAGGACATTTCTACCACACAAACTCCAGTCGTTCTGATTTACTCCCCATCCTGCCATATCTTATTAGTACCGATTACTAAATGTGTTTTTTTTGTCAGTGCATTTTTAGTGAATTTCCATTGGCCAACAGCTGTTGCCAATCTTGCAAACCAGTGAGTGAAATCGCCTTAAAAGATTAACGACTAAGCATGCGATTTCTTTAATTGTTCCCAAATAGGCAAACGAAGACCGAACGTATGATTACACAGTTAGTGTCTAAGTCAATCTCTGTGACGCATAAGAAGACAATGGGTGCATGGTAGTATGATAAAAAAAATATGAATTTGTAAAATAATTTACCTTTCAACAAAAACGCTATATGTATTTGGTTTGTATTATGTATGCACAACCTACTGCATATGCAGTAGTGGTCCACCTTATACACTCAACAGACCACGTTCTCACCAGATGCCACCTTGCCATGCAGCAAATAAAAGTTTCCCATGATAACTCCCCTTCACGAGGTCCACACCTGTTATAAGGGCAGTGCACCTTTACTGAGAGGGTGACCCTAATAATTAATAAGAAAAGGACGACTGTGCGTGCGTGCGTGCGTGCGTGCGTGTGTGCGTGCGTGCGTATACACCCTGTATGCATTTGTATTTATAACTAGAAGTCATGCCGCCTGGTGTCACCCCCTTTCCCCGGGGCTGGATCCGCCCACGGTAACCTTACAACAAGTGTTACACAAGCTTCAGATCAAACAGACCCTGTTGGATGAGAATGCACAATTTAAAATATGTATGTGGGTCCGTATAAGATATTTGAACACATATTTACATAATTTTGTTTAACATAATATACATTCTGTGTTAACAATTATGTACTGTACATTCAGTTGAATCTACACTGTTCTTTTACTAAAATTACTTCTTTGGGTTGAAGAGGTTCACGTCCTGTCACATTAACCATAACCATAGTTATTGACCCCGTACGTTCCAACCAAGACTCAGTGATCTAGTAACAGTGTTTGTTCAAACACAATAGGTAGTGAACACATAAATAACTTGCCACAGTGCACGCAATCACCCCACGAAACGACTGGATGTTTGTGAAGAAACATAGTTTGTTGGCATTTATAGGTATATTCACGAGATGAAAGCAACAAAGCGACTCTTGAATAAAGGACCATAGACGTGGTGGGCGAGACGGAGAGGCGGGCTCTCTGGCGGAGATTTAGCATTAGGAAACAGACATGACACAGCGAGCGTAGGTGACGTGTAGCTCGGCGACACGGTTTACCTATGACGTGACGAAACGGCCAGGAGAACACATGACTTCACGTTTTTGTGTGTCGACTCAAGATTCAACAATTATATCAGTGTTCAACACTCATGACGACTTCCGACGAGACGGCAATATTTTAGATGCAATCGAGACGCGGTGTCTGGTCTGGTCGGCAGTGTTTGAAGTTTATGTGCAGGTAACAGAGTTTGGGTCATGTGCCTAAATTCAGCGTGTATTTAAATCGGTGTCTAATTTTTCACACAATGGCTGTGAAAATATATTGTCTTCCTTGGTGAAATGTATTTCTACAGTTACAAGTGTTCTCTCTCGCAAAAGGGTTGGTTGATACAACGATTTTATGATTTTCATGATGCATGATGTTTACTTTAATGTGTTATATCCTACGATGTGTTTACAAATAATAAGAATGCCAGACACACCTCGTCTTTGAAGTGCACATACTTGAAAATATGTTTTGAGGTACACATATTATAATATATAATGATATATGATTTTTTTACATATTATGTAAAAATATCATATATCTCATATGCAGCTGTATGCCAAAATGTCTCATTCTTGAGGGGGTGGCAACCTCCCATTTCCCACCTGTTTGTTTTATTAACCTCCCATAATTTTTAGGGCTAACTTCCCACTCGGTGCCACACATTTTTAGAGCCAACTTCCCATTCAGTGTCACACATCCTCATTCTTGTCTAAATATTCTGCTGTGGCAGGTTCTTGGTTCATTCTTTCACGTGAAACATGACATTTCATGTTGATGTTTTACAATATAAATGTAGAATGTACGCGGAATGCTTAATATAATTCAGATGTTCGAAAGTGCTACATATATTGCGTGTTTTACGTGGATAACATACCACCGCAGTGTTTGATACATTTGAGTTTATTCGATACATCTGTTTTGTGACAATGAATCTTAATTGCGGCTTTGCTGAAAAGTATCGAATTTATCAACAAGAATGCGGATGGCACATTTTTGTCACCTTCGGCACACCATCGGATATAAAAATTGCCGGCCTCCGGCGATTGTATTAGGACATGTTTATTTATAGACTAGCACGAGTCCGTAACGTGCGCCGTCAATCATAACGTTGTAGCGTCGCAGAGGGCCAATCACGCGCTATCTGACGTCACGACCACGCCTCCTCTCGGCATTGCCTTTGTGAAGCGCTAGCGGTTTCGGTAGACTGGGGTCTGGTTCGTTGACACCAGTTCGTTGCCTCCAGGTCGGTTGTGCACGGTGGATTTTGTTGTTGACACGATATAGCGGCGTTGCTAAAGTATTCGGTGCGTCACACATGAAGGTAGGCCGAATTAGGTGTATTTCGCTGTTTGACCGTCGAAATCGGGCGAAAACGCCAGACAGACGAACCGGCCCGGTCTCGTCTGCTCGACAAAGCTATACGTCCTGTGCCTGTGGAACTACCAGCCTTTCAGCGCGGGGATGGGGGTCAGTTGTCAAATCGCTGTCAAAACCTACATCGGGTTATGGTTTCTGTGTGAGCTGAGATATATCGCCACCATCTGTGTCGCAGTGCCATATCATTGTCGAACACTATTAATGGGAGGAAATGTGTTTTAACCCTTTGTCTCTCACGGTCGCCGACTGTCTGGCGCTGCCGTTCGATCGGTGGTGCTTACTGGTGCATCTATTTACAGAAGCCAGCGTTGCATCGAAAGACAGGTCTGGGTCGGTCTGTGCTTACGTCAAGAGATTTCATCGACCCGACGAAAAATTTCCAGAAGGCGTCGGCATGTTTGTTTATAGATGGCCGATCGCGTGACAGCTCTCACGGCGACATCTGTTGTCGGGCATTTAGTTGCACCACCAGGTATAATCAACGCCTGTCACTTGGCACATTCAGTAGCCATGTTGATGTATAGGTGCATCCCTCCAGCCCCCCCACTCCCCCCTCCCCCTGTCAAAACAGTTGATAACACCGTGGGGCAGACTCATGCAAACCATAACGAAAATACATTGCAATTTGTGGGTCTGAATTTGGGTACATATCAACATACACCAACCTACCATCTTTGGGGCCAACCTCCCACCATTTTTTGAGAGCCCACTTCCTGCCAATCCCACCTCCTATCTCCTACCAATATTTCAGCCCAACCTTCCACTTCCCACCATTTTTACGGCCAACCTCCCCCTTCTTGCCACCCCCCCATGTATGGTAATGCACTGATTTGACAGATCTAGAAAATTACCATATAACTATTTTGGAAAGTTTATGAAAGCTTGTCTAATTACAAAATTTCCAAAATAAAAAATTGGCAGATTGTCTTGTTCCCAGAGGTGATCCAAGCTTGGGTAATTGATGAAAAATGATGGAAACATTGCAAAGTTCTGTTCAAAAGAGACACTAATTACTTATATCTCGCTGTCATGCATCGATGTGAACTGCGCATTGGCCTAGACCAGTTTACCTTACGTCTTAAGTAAATCACGTGCCCATCTTTCATATTTGTTAAAAATAAATTACATCAGTTAATAGCTCTTGTCAGAAGTAAAAATACCCTGATCACATTGATACAAGAATTTGTGAGATAGCTATCCATTAAGATTCTGTGTAACTATTAATGTAAAACCGAGGAAATGTGTATTAATTTAAAAGAAATTGTGCAACTGGTTATCAACCATGATAGAAACTAGACACTTGATAGCAACACCATCATGTCACATTCTTTTGACAGGGCTCCATAAACGATCAGGTCTGCTTCATCTTTCACTGACAAGTCAGTTATGTAATTTAAGTTTCTTTCTGTGTGTAAAGTTTCTAGTGCCAAAACACTAGGGTAATATAGCTGAGGTAATTATGTCAGGGTATACAGGGTGATTAAGTTTTACATTTACATCCGGTCTGTTGGTTACCCAATCATTGTGTTGAGCACACATCTGTCAGAAGTCTGACTAAGTCAATTAACTGTCTATTTAAAGGAAGACACATGTCTTAACAGTAACGACAACAACATGACAACTACATAAGTGTAGAGCCAGAAATGGTTTCTCTATGGTTTCTCTATTGCTTCAAATGCCAGATTGCCGACCCAAAAAGCTTGAAATGAAGACATCGATCCATCTACATGGAGATTGGTTCCCCTAGTCTCTGTTCTTGGACCCCCACTCCCCCCTCCCCACCGAGGATAACTGTCTTGACTTGCATTTCTGTGTTGGGTCTGTGAAAATATTGACCCAATTATATACAATAAAATATCTGCAAAAAAATATTATGGTCTAAAAGCTGGTTGTATAGCAATAGAAGGTATAGAGACTGTGAATTTGTCAACAAAAGTAAGCTGGATAGCCCTGGTCTGTATCTGTGCTGGTGGTCAATTACTGGGCACAGGTGTTTTTGTCCATACATCATCTGTAGGAAGATACATGGGTATGAAAAGCAGATGCCACCTGAACATCTCTCCAGACAACCCCCACCGTCTGACTGATGGTGTTAACAATTACTTGATCCACTGTAATAGTGTATCACAGGCCCAGAGTTATTTAGCAGTCAGACTCTCAAGACAGTTTTTTGTCAACTGCTGACATACAAGCCTTTAGTCAAATGACATGTTGCTACATGCATTATTAAAGTTACTGTCTGAGTCCACTGCCAATAATTATGGTACAAACTATGTAATTGCTGGAAGAATTGTATTGACAAAAGCATCTGATGTTCACCTGGTGTGGTCTGTCTTTGTGTTGGTGGCTAATGTTCATGTCCATTTGCAAGTTCTTTGGGAAGAATAAATGGCTACTGTGTCATTTGTAGCCTATGTCTAGATAATATTTGATGAATGCCAGACAGTTGTTCATTGTCAGTTGGATCTTTGTTGGATTTTACATGACTGCATGTGTTTCCCTTGTCCTTCCCTCTTGTAGGCTGAATCTTTTGGTTGATGTCCCTTTTAGAGGTACAAAGTCTGATGTTTGTGTCGTTTGTTGCAGTTTGACGTATGAGGTTCGTCTAGTGACATCCTGGATGCGGATGGCTTCAGGACTACAGCAGTAGCAGATAGTAAGTAGAAACCAGCTTGTGTGTGACTGCAGACTCCACACTTGTGATGGGGCACGTCTCTGAAGTGTTTTTAAGTTGCCAGAAACTGTGCATATATCGTAGTCAAAGACATGCTAGGCGATGGAGAGGGAAAGGACGTTAATGTTGTAGAACTACACCATACAGATTAACTAGAGCTGTATCGATTGTGTGTGCACGAGTTCTCAGCCGTAATCATGACAACAAGCCTGTTGGAAGGCAAGGCATTCTTCTGCCGTGAGTGGGCGTTCAATAAACTCAACCACAGTCTTGAGAGTCGCCCCGAATCGAAGACGTCCGGGACGCTCATCACAGGTGGTCCAGGCTGTGGCAAGACCGCACTCTGCTGCGAAGTCGTGTGGCCGACTTCCGACCATGGCCGCCAGGTGGTGCTTAGCAAGCGGCTGTTGGCGTTTTACTTCTGTCAGGCGCACGATATCGAGACATTGTCCATCACCAACTTCATTCACTGTATTGTTGAGCAGATCACTAAGTCGACCTTGATCCAAGGATACAAGGAGTTTTTGAACGATCCGGATGTGCAGGCAGCACTTGATCCAGTGGCCTGCGAACGTGATCCAGATGAGGCATTCCGGAAGGCTGTGCTGTTTCCGTTGGTTGCCATTAATGCACCGCCTCAGACCTTGTTTATTCTCGTGGACTCGATTGATGAATCGTTCTTCCAATCCATCAACGAGAAGTCACCAACAAGTGGAACGATTGCTGAACTGCTCGCAAACTACCACCAACTTCTGCCGCCATGGCTCCTCCTGGTGTGCTCGGCACGCAAACAAAGCAAGTCGGTGACGCGCCTGTACACAGGCTTTCGCAAGATCAGCCTTGATGATCTGCGCAAGTCACATGTCGTGCGTGATGTGCAGCAGTACATATTGTGTCGTCTCGATCAGGAACCAGAACTGAGGCAACATTTAAGTCGAGAGACGGCAGAGATGCTGAACCAGCTGCACATCAAGAGCAATGGCTGCTTCCTCTACCTTGAAAAAGTTCTTGATGGAGTCGCCGACTCGTTCATTCTTCTTAGGGAGATTCGCGAGATCCCCGGCACGTTGAATGGCCTCTACTTGTGGCTGAGCCAGCGGCTGTTCTCACGGAAGCAGTTTTCAAAGGTGCAGCCACTGCTAAACGTGATTCTGGCTGCAAGACGTCCACTTACGACAATGGAGCTGTATAGCTGTGCATACACACGCAACACAACGCTAATGTATGATGAGTTTAAAGCTCGTCTGGATCTGCTAAGTAAGGTGCTCATCGAAGGATGCGATGGGACGAAGATCCTGTTTCATCATAGCTTTGCCGAGTGGTTGCTGGATGTCAAACACTGCACACAGAAATACCTGTGTCATGCGTCCGAGGGACATGGCATGCTGGCGATGAGCTTCACGATGCATGCTCCCAGTCTTACGCCTGTCGAGATCCAGGACTTTGCTCTGCATCTGGTGAAAAGCAACACCGCAGTGCCACCGCTTGAGATGCACCACCTGGCGCTGTGGCTCATCGAAAGTGGCGCAAATGTTGAAGACAGCCTATTGTCGGGACTGCTCAAGGAACAAGCGGTGCTGAAGCTGCTCCTCGAGGCAGGAGCAAGGCTCCCAGAAGCTGACGAGCAGGACATTGTTGCGGCAACCGCCCAGCTATCCCTGGAAGAGCAAGAAGACATTGTGGTGAAGGAGATGATTGACAACGCCATGTGCTTGGAGGATGTCGAGTGTAATGGACGGACAATGTTGTGTACGGCCGCATACCAGGGAAATATGCATCTTGTCAGTGTGTTGCTAACGAAAGGGTCCGAGCTGGAGGCAGTGGACAACATGGGACAGACCGCTCTGAATCTGGCATCTCGTCAAGGTCACACTGAAATTGTCAATGCCCTCATCAAGGTTGGGGTATGCGTGAATCATGCAGACAATGATGGATGGACGGCGTTGCGATCAGCGGCATGGGGTGGACATACGGACGTGGTCAGTTTGCTGCTGGACGCTGATGCAGAGGTGGACCATGCTGACAGCGATGGGCGCACGGCCTTGAGGGCAGCAGCTTGGGGTGGACATGATGATATTGTTCTCAAGCTATTGGAGCATGGCACTGAAGTGAACAGGGTGGACAATGAAGGGCGTACAGCCTTGATCGCAGCGGCCTACATGGGCCACTCGGAGATAGTCGAACACCTCCTGGACCACGGCGCTGACATCAACCATGAGGACATCGACGGCCGCACGGCTCTCTCCGTGGCTGCCCTCTGCATCCCTGCTAGCGAAGGTCACACGAATGTCATCAGCCTCCTTCTGGAGCGTGGGTCAGAGGTAGACCATCGGGACAAGGATGGGATGACGCCATTGCTGGTTGCTGCCTATGAAGGCCACCAGGAGGTATGCGAGTTGTTGCTGGAGAGCGACGCTGATGTCGACCACGCAGATAACACGGGGCGAACACCGCTACAAGCGGCGGCCTCCATGGGTCATTCAGATGTGGTAAAACTACTTCTGTTTTGGGGTGCGGCTGTTGACATGATTGATGCGGACGGCCGTACGGTGTTATGTCTTGCATCGCAACAGGGCAACCCATCCGTGGTGCAACAGTTGCTGGTTCGTGGACTCGACGAGATGCACCGAGACAACTCGGGCTGGACGCCATTGCATATGGCTGCCTTCGAGGGGCATAAAGAGGTAGGTTCACATTCACTTTGGTTAATTTATTTTCAGTTGGTTTTAGCAAGACGCTGTCTTGTCTTCATGTTTCTTTGAAATGCATCTCGATTGCAATATATGCAATATATATATATATATATATATATATATATATATATATATATATATATATATATATATATATATATATATATATATATATATATGTATATATATATATATACTATATATATATGTATATATGTATATATATATATATATATATACTATATATGTATATATATATATATATATATATATATATATATATATATATATATATATATATATATATATATCACTATAGTAGTATATCATGGCCACCACTGGCTATGCAGAGATTATTCATGAGTGTGTTCGAGTTTGGAATTTGGATGAAAATGAACCGTGGACCATTAAATTGAGGTTACTGATGCACTCCACTTACAACATCTCATTCAAAAACCATAAATGGGGTATCATTTTGTTTGAATAGCTTTTGGATAATCTTTTAAGTGGGTTGGACCATCTCACTTTACAGCCACATGTTGATCCTTAATGGGGCCTTGTTCTGTTTACTCTGTGGCTATTTTATCTATGTCGAGAATGACCTTTGACTTTGTTAACTCTTCCTTGTCCAACTTACTTGGGCTGTTTATACACTTGATAAACTGAGAATAAAATATTTACCGTAATGGCAGCTTCCTTCCAAATCAGTTAATAAGCACCGTAAACTTAATTTATTACAACTTGATATGTAAAAGTTACGTCAGTTTGTTATGTAATTGTGAGTTTTTATTGGATGGTTTAGGCACTCAAATTATGGCTGTTTTATTGGTAAGATAAGTGTATGGCAGTTGCCCAAGTCCAAAATGTTCTGGCGCTGAAAGGTGACATTTAGCTGGGTGACAGACAGACTGAAGATTAAGTGGTATGTCTGTCAGATTCATACTTGATATGATCAACGTAATCAGGACTGATCAGTGACTAATCTGGCAATTACAATTTGCTCCATGAGGTAATTTTTTTCTGGGCAAAATTGTAAATGTTTAATTTTTATTTTAATCACATATTTAATTAAATGAATCAATTGAAGTTTCGTTTCCGAGAAGACTGTCCTCAAATCATGTGGAAATCGATTATTTAATTAAACCATGAATATGAATTTCATAAAACAGTGATCTTCACAAGATAACAAATTCAGTTTATATAATTTGACATTTGTGTAAAAGTTCTCTTAAGTATATGTACATGTGCTTTGGGGCACAACAAGTCATCAAAGTTGCTAACGTCCTTTTTTACAAAAGCATTTAAATAATAAATAGTGTTCAAGTTAATACACATGCTTTGGGGCAAGATGGTTAATTAAAGTTACCAAATTTCTTGTTACAGAAATTTATAAATTATCAGTGGCAGTTTACTTGGGGAAATGTTTATTGTCAGTTTCACTCATGGTAATTTCCGGTCCCATTATCTATACAAACCATTTACTCAGAACTGACAATTCCCATAAAAGAGCAGGCTGATTCTGTACTGGTACTGATAATTTTTGCTGTGATCAGTGAAGGCCTTGGGCTGTTCACATGTTCTGTGGTTTGTTTGACAGTAGATGTGGCCCACTGGCTAACTGAAATGAATGCCCATGGCTGTAAACTGGCAGTGGCATCGACCATTTGTCCCTGATAACATTTAACATGCTGCATAGTGTTTATGAATATATGTAATTCTTCTTAGTCAATCCTATTGACACACAAGGCTTTGACCATTTGTTGGTGTATCGCCTTATCTGTCAGTGAGATTTCTGCCTTTTGCCATGATCTAAATAACACATCTTTCCTTTTCAAAACTACACAAACAGTTATTATGTTAATGTTAGTGCAAACTGTGGATTGTTCGTTTGTTCAGCAGTCTTCTTGTTTTTGAGCATGCATAGTTTAGTTAATTTCATCAGTTTCTCCGTGTGATCGCAAGTCGTTGAGCACGGACTCGTTCATGTGATATTAGCCCATTTTGAGCAGCCAAGGCCCACAGTGTTGACTGGCGAACATTGGTAATTGTCTTGTTCCGCCAATGCGTCCGCATGGTCGTGGCAGCGTTGCCATCAGATCTCATCAACTGCTCCTGTAAATTATAAAGTAAACCAATAAATTTATTATGTAATAAAATTTTATTGGGGAGGTAATGTCAGTCAAATTCAATTAATCAGAATTGTTTATTCAAACAAATCATAACAAATGAAATGGTGTTGATATTAGATACAGAGTACAGTTTGTTTTTCCTAGTGAAGTGATTATTACCCCATAGGAAGTTATAGTGTGTTTAACATGTACAAAATGCAGCAAACATTATTAGCATACATGTGTTGGCGAATAGACACCATTGTGAACTGCTTGTCGTAGTGCTGTTTTGCATGCAGTGACTTTGCTCAGTTGGCTTTGTGTGCCACTACACAAGGGTCAAGTGTGTTTGTACAGGTGCTATTGTTGTGAAGAGTTGTGAGAAGGGCTGACCCAGGGTCCAGACATGTGACATATATTTACGTAACAGCCACAAGTCTCAGACTGAAGGGTCTAATGTATTATGCTCACATAGGTGGTCTGGTTGGGTGCCTATAAGATGTTTGCATACAAGATAATGTGAATACTCATTAAGGCGGCATGCTAGGTATTTACTAGGTGAGGCATGGGTATTGGGAGGTGTTTAAATTGAGATTTTTTATGTTAAATTTACTTAATTATGCAGGAAATTATCAGGTGCTGATTGTAACTGATGGTACCAAATCAGGCATATTACATTTAATTTTTTACAAAATTTTGTGTATAATTATGTAGTCATAGTGCACCTATGTCATTATCTACACGTAATGGGACGTTATTAGTGCATAGAAGGAAACTACTTTGTGGCCGGTGCAACGAACACGGAGAGACCAAGTGTGAAATTGGATTACTTACAAAAAAGTGCTACTTTGATACAGTACAGAAGGAATATCTGAATAGAATGTCAGTTATATAATATTTGTTGCACCGCATAGTGGGTTTGGATAGAGTAGAGCTAAGTTCCTGAAGTAATTTTACCACGAAGGTGACTTTTGGTTTTGTAGGCACAAATTGTGTTATTACTGACTGGCTGGCTTCCATGAATATATTCCCATTCTGTGAAAGGGTTTATGAAGCCGACAGCATATTACACAAATTACTCTGTCACCTGTGTGGGAACCTTCATTACCTCCCACTTATGTGCATGCTCAGCTGGAAGGATTCCATTTCCTTTTTTATGTCGCATCCGGAGGTCATATGACATTCAGCTTCCTTTTCAATTTCTCATTCTTTTATCTTCTCCAAATGGATGGCATCAGTTGCTCCTGCCTTGTGTGTCTAACTGTTCAGGCAGTGAACAAATAAGTAGAACTTTCCATGGTAAGTTGGCTGAGTTGTACCAGTTGTTTTTTTTTTTGGAATATGACAAACATAGGAACTTAGGCAAGCATAAACCTGTTTGATGAAAATGTGCAGAAACATGACATTTTTGTACTTGGAATTTTGAGTGTGTTTGGTCAGAACATGTTTTTTACTCACTATTTTTGTCAGAAAGATTTTTTGCTCAGTATTTTTACTGTTGACTTGGAGCAGTTGAAATTGGGCTCATTTGACTGTACCATCCTTTCATCCATTGAAGTTTTATTGACCATCAACAGGAAGATTGATGCAAGTACTGTGGCAGTTCAATGTGTAATGGTAGAAACTTGTAGTCATAGTTACGACAGATTACTGCATTTTTACTTCAATTTATGCATCCAGACTGCACTTTATGCACTAAATTGCTGAAGAATCTATTCATGGGGTGGCAGGGGTATGTATATTGATATGCATAATAGTATTAGTCAGGTGACCAGGTATGTTGTATAACTAATATGTGTCATGTTCATGTGGCTTTCTAGGGCAAGGGAAACTAACACAATGAATAATATTGATCAAATCAACATTTTTGTTGTATAATTTGTACAGATAAAGTTTAAGTATTGACCACATTTATGGATGCCTGGTTTACTGGCAATTTCAGTGTGATTTCTTTAGATGTTACTTATGAATATTATGTATGTTGGTTGCTACTTATGAATATTATGTTTGTTGGTTATTACTTATGAATATTATGTATGTTTGTTGTTGGTAATCTTCTCCTACAGTGCCTTGACCATCATGATATTATAGGTACTCTGCCCTTTTCCAAATGTCTCCTGTAATGTATTATAATATGCCACTGTTTTGGAGCCTAAAGCTTAGTTGTTGGCAGTAATGTAGATCCAACAGGGACACTAACGTTAAGTCTTATTATCAATGGATCTGTGGCTATTACAGCATTTCTTTAAGTCGTTGATAAATCTGTGATATGATTTTCTTGAAATTTTCACAGCACAATAATCATCAATTAACAGTGACGTTCCATTGAAATTAATACGTGAAAATTACATACATGATTTTCTAGAAAGATATTCCCTGACCTGATACTCCATTTTGACTGGTGACTGATTTTGAAATGTTGGTGTATTCACCTAGTAGCCACTGTGGTGTCACACAACCGGTCAATGACTGACCTTTGTCATCACGTGGAAGCTCTCTTGGCATGATATTACAAAAAACATCAGCTCACTTCATTGATACAGAAAAAAATCACATATAACACATCTCCACTCTTTACTCAGGGTTTTTTTATGGAGGTAATGACCGATGAATAAAATTGCGTAGGTAGTGTGTCGCCTTCTGTTCAGCGGCAGTTTTGTTTGCATCTATGTCACCTCTCTCAGTCACTGCTTTTATGAGTAAGCAACTTATCTGCAGACACTACACAACATCTGCACTTATCTGAAGCCATCCAAAGTGAAGTTGGTGCAGGTTATCTGGGCTTGTTTTGTCAACTGTCCACATGCACTGAACCCAGAAAACATCTCTTGTTTATCACTGGCCGATTATCTCTGCCACACAGTGTTTCTTTTGTTTGCTGCAGGACTGCTCTTAGAGCCCCAAGGACTTCTGCAGCATTGAAGGGTGCCTGTAATATGATATCGGTGTAAGATAAACAAATTAGCTGAGATAGACCTGTAAAAGGGAGGAAGTGAAAGAGATGTGGTTGTAGATTTTGTGGTAGTCTCCGTTTTATCGATTTATTTATCAGGTGTTAAATTATAGCAACTGGTGTGTGAATTTGCAGCTGTTTCTAAAACACTTTTACTGGGACTTTGGCAGACGGCTGTCATGTCTGCTGTTCTGCTGAATTTTATATCCTTGACAAAATCCACAAATTTGTTCACTCATTTATTAGTTCTATCCAGCAGAGTTAGCAGATTTTAATTTTTACATGTGCAATGTTGATATCTGCTCAGTTGGCTAGTGTTACTAGATCCATAGTTTTCTTAGATTGGATAATAATAGGGAGGAACATTTTACTATGAAGATTTTTTAGGTTCTTGAATGAGTGGGCATTTGGACTTCTTGGAATGTAACATTTGACATGGTGACCTGTGTAACTGCCACGGAAGGCTGAGATATTTGGAAAAATACAAAAAAGGTCAATGTAGATAGGTCTTCAAAGCCCTCATGAAGCTTCTCAAATGACCCAGGGGTTCTGACAGGCCCTGGCACCACTCATGACTGTGACATATGTCTAGAAGCCAGATGGTGGGGCAAGCTGAAGTGATGCTACCATACAGGGCAAATATCTGTCATTTCCAGGTCATTACAGGCAGCCAGAGGTCATATGACTAACTACTACCATGCCTCCTCATTTCCCAGGAATTTCCCTGAGGGTTAATCCCTGTTCCTTCAACTCCCTGGTTGAGCTGATTGTCATTGTCCAGAGATACTTATGTCCTCACTAATTGGTCACCCTCCAGTGGGGTTTAAACTTTCACCCTGTCTGTGTGATGGCAGATTGGTCAGTTTAGATAAGATGATAGTCAGTGATAGCCAATAATTAGCCATTTAGTATTCTGCAGAACTGTGAAAGATACAGCTTTTGTAAATGAGAGTTCCCCTGGTGCAGTTGCCTAGAGCTATCACAACAGTATCTTTCCCAGGGAGTCAGGAATTATCCCATTTTGGTGTTGGTGTAACTTTGAGGGTCTTTTTTGTTGATGACTACTATTCACAATTTTGTGGATTCTTTTGATTTATGTTGGTCACTTTGTTGTTTGCCTTGTAGCAGCAGGTCATTGACCTGGTTAACTTCAGCCATTCAGCCAAGTTTTCTGCTTGAGCTCTCTAAATTTCTTTATATCATATTTTTGTCCTTTCTGTCTCCAGTTCTTTTCCCCCTCGTGTTCCTTTTCCCTGTAACATTCTTTCTGTTGCCATCTTCAGAAGTACTTCACTTGTCATGACATGCCATAGCCATCTATCTCCTTGATGTGTTACCTCCGGTTGTGGGGACCAGTGGACTCGCTAACTCTAGAGAAGGAAAATTCTGAAAATAAACCACTTCTAGGTTAGCCCTATGTAGGGCTGTTTGGAGTTTAATGTCATAAGTCCATTGGTTTGCTTTCTTCTTGTACCATGTTGAGTACGTCTTTGGTGCCTATGTTTTGTATCTAGCTCATTCATTCAATGCTCTTCCATATCCATGTACTTTGCTATATGTTATAATAGTCACACACACACACATATATATATATATATATATATATATATATATATATATATATATATATATATATATCCCGATAAAGTTGACAGTTTATGCATATACAGCAGACCATGCTTTAAACAAACCAAAGCCTGCTTAAAATTTTGATGTGTCATTGCGGAACGAATCCGTTTTAGTTTAGGATCATCATTGATAGTGCTCATTGTTTAACCAGCATGTTTTTTTAGTCTTGTATATTTTGAAATACCATATTTGCAGCGTACGGCAGACCGGGGAAGTGGTATATGCATGAGCTGTTGACTTAAAAGGGATCTGTGAATATATATATATATATATATATATATATATACTGTTTGTTTGATTTTTACATAATTATCAGTGTAAACATGTATATACTGTATCCCAAAGGATTTACCTTTTTCAATAATTTATTTAATTTTTTTAACATTTTGTCATTATGGATCAAATATAGCATTTGACTTATGATCTAAGTCTGACTCAACAGTAGGGCATTGACCCTATTGGTCAAACACTTGGGTCACGGAAGGTCAGTTATCATTAAACGTCTGTTCTAATAAAACCTTACATTATTGTGCCTTGACCAATACTATATTATAATAACCTGAAACAAAGATTTATTGGGGGTTGCTAGGTTTAATTCATGACCTAGAGCTAGGTGGTTTAACACTGCCTAGATGATAAGGGCAGACATATGGTCATAAAGACTACATTAAACTTTAGTACTGACACTAAATAAGTGATATTTATGTGCTCGTGAAATGATTGTTATCATATCAGTTTGAAATAATTGCTAGTGGAGTTGCACCATTCTTTTGTTATGATGGTGTTTTATCAGATTTGTTTTAAGCTTGTATTACATTGGTCAAAGTTTGCATTTTGTGTACTATTGTGGGTAATAATAATAAATAATAATAAAAAAAGACTTCTTTGGTGCCAATATCCTCGTAAAATCCGAGCTCAGTGGCGCAACAAAACCAAAGGATTAGGCATTCTCGTAACCATGTACAATGCAAAAAGTCGTCAACCGATGGATGGAGGTGCCAAGAAGCTAAGGAGGATAGGCTTTGTTGGCAGAATAAATGAGCTGAGACGAGCAATAGACATTTTATTCTTATCGGGACATGTCAGCTGGACTAATCTCATTTGGATTGAAATGTTATCTAATAAACAAGTACACACAAGAAAGCAATTTCCTGCCAGCAAAAAGAAGCGCCAGAAATTTAACACGAGCAGCTTTGATTCTTCTGTGTAACATGCAATCACTTGTTACACGTGAAGTATATTATGTGTAATGTCGTTGTTGTGTCTTTGTTCTGACGTGAAGTGAGGTCACTTTGTTGTGAACCTGTGAAAATAGATAAGATTGTTACAGGTCTTGTGGGCAGTGTGTACAATGTAGGCCAGAAAGATGTCTTTAGCAGAAGACAATATTGTTGACAGAACGAATGAAGACATCTGGATTCTTTATGGTAAAAATAACGATGTGTGCTGAATACTGGAGAAAGATAGGGATGTCCAGATAGATTGCTGAAACAGTTCTGTCCAGGATATAAAATTATTAAATGTCATTCCTGAGTAGACCACGTAATAATGATGGTCTTAAAAATAACCTTCTTGCCAAAGATGCCCATAATTTGTTTTGCTTGTATATTAAGGAGTTTGGGTTGACATTTTGAAACATTTGTGGCATGAATTTGCTTCATTTTTGGACATCTTGGGATAAATGTGGGACATCTCTTGAACCCATTTTGGTGGTCCCTGTCTTCAGACTCCCTGTCATCAAGATAATTTAATTCCCAAGAGAATTGAGTTCCTTGTCAGGATTCAATAGTACACTCCCCATAATGTCCATATCCTAAATTAATGGTTCCTTTTCCTAAGATAAGTTTTTATTTATAGTCATCCCATTTTGGGACACAGGTTTCCCAGCACCTCTACCTCCCCACCCCCTCCCTGCTCCCACACAGGATCTGGGGAGATAACCCAACTAGGGAGGCAGTTATCTTTGAGCAACCACCCCTGCTTGTGATAAACTACAGTGTTGGGTTCCACAGACAGGTGGTTGGTTTTTGGTGACAAGTGAATTCCGAATCAGGCTTGACTTATTACCTACCCAGAGCAGGGAAGTGGGATTTGGGATCTTGTTCAATTGAGACGGTTTCCCAGTTATGACCCTATATTTGCTGTTGATAACACATGCTAGAAGTTGCATTTGTCATTCTTAATGTTGGAATGAACTAATAATTTACAAATAACCACTTGAAATTGAACTATATATCTATGTAGATCTGAGACACATGTTATGTAATGGTAGAAAGAATCTCAACATTAAAATGAAAAACAATACTTGGAAAGATAGCAAATTTGTTATTTAAAATGTAACAAGCTCGTTTAAATCATATTGGATTTTTGTACAAACTTTAATGTTTTTTAAGTGGTGTCATATATTCTATTTTAGCCAGCTGGACCTATTTTGTCTTCCTAAATATCCTTAGATAAATATGACAGTGAGCAGCTTTCTTGCTAATTTTAGTGCTCTATTTGTGTGTGTGAATGTATTACATGTAAAATATGACTTTGTTCTTAGAATTGTTTTGCCTAGGACATGCAATTGGCCAGCATTTATTTATATTCACCTCACATCTATTCCTAGATGTAGTAATGAAGCCCTATTACAGCACAGTCGCTTCTTGTTATTTTGAGTGAGAAATGCCATTATATCTTGATAACGGGTAGTTGAGTGTTACAGTTTATGGATGTGGAGTACCTTTCTATGAATCATGCGCCTATGTTCTGTCTGTAAGAAATAGACTATAAGAAATAGGCTGTCATGTTTCTATGAATCATGCGCCTATGTTCTGTCTGCAAGAAACAGGCTATAAGAAATAGGCTGTCATGTTTATCGGCAGATGCCAGCTGGGCTGAAGATGGTTTATATTTGTTGCCTGTGCAGATACATGTAGTTTAGAATCGAGGTATCGGTATCTAGACAGAAGTAGGATCAGTATGATGCCAGGACCCCAAAATGTATTGACTCTTTAATGCGAGGAAGCACAAAGGTGGTTAAGGAAAGGCTGAAAAAGGCACGTAAAAATCTTGATGTGTTTATATTAAGATTTATTGTAGCAGATATCTGCGAGATATGAGGCATTGAATCAACGTCTGCACAGTGGGCTATAAATGCTGTTGTGAATGTGCTGCCATCTATAATTTTCGATCAATATGTAATCAGATTTTGCAAAGAAAATCCTGTCCCGGCACTGCAGAGAGACGTTAGGACTGAGATATTTGGTAAGCAAATTGCTGCCGATGGCTTATTTACATTTGTGCAGTGGGCTGGCTGTATCCAATGCATGGGTATACAGGGCACGGGCGAGGGAATTCTCGTCTGGCTAAGTATTGATTGTCTGTTATCGCGTGGGATGGGTGACAACACGAATGAATCGAGACTGTTTCTGTCGCGGCCAGTATTAACCCTTTCCCTCCTGTATTCAGTCAGGTGTATGACAGTGCCACATCTTAGGGCTATGTCCTTATAAGACATGACATTTTTTATTAGTGGCTGATCAGACAGTGGGTGTGTTTGTCTTTCGTGAACTGGTGATGTAATTGTTGAATTCCACCTTTTGTTAGATGTCTCTTCCACCGCTGTTGTTGACACTAACTGTTATTGTTGACACTAACCGCTGTTGTTGACACTAATCACACAAGTCTGTGACAAATAATCTGTGATTGTCTTGGAAGTTTGGGGTGAAAGTTAATAAACAAGGATGTCAGCATAGATCATATTGTGGGAACTATTTCCCATTGCGTTCCGGATTGTAGATCCCCATCATATCTTGGTGTGATGAATATGTCAGTCAGTCCTGGTGAACCAGTCATGATATATCATGATCATTCCCCCCTCCCCGCCCCGGAAAATCCTGGTCAAAAATTGTAGAGATTTAAGTTTAACATACAAGGTTTTTTTCTCTGAGTTATCAAGAAACATGAGGATGTGGCAACCATTTTACAAGACAACATATTTGGGTCAAATAACTGCCTCTTTTGTCCCAGAATTTCTTCCTATGTCCACCCCACTTTTCGCCACAAAAAGGTTAGTATTTTATCAGATGCCTTTGGGAAGTTTTGATGGTTAGAGTTTTGTTGAGAAGCCATTTGTTCCTTCTGTGTGGTGTTGTGGTCAGTGTGTTGGGCATGTTTCTCACACTCTTTGACCCTGGTCAAGCCATTGACCATGGCATAAATCATTAGGGAGGAAATTAGCTCCAGCTTGTACAAACATAGTTTTGACTTCTGTGGTAGTTGAGGGCAGATTGATGTCAACTAATCATATAGTATAATATACAGAGTCCCTGGTGTCAGGCAGCATTTTCATGTTGGTATTTAGAGAGGAGACTATTTCTGCTGCCTTGATTATGGGTGGATAAAAAGCACCCACCTGAAAAAAAATGCACCACTCTGGTTAGCTGAGAAATTCTGAATAATTTAGAAAAATCAGTATATTTGTGATGGTGTTCAGGAAATTGACTTTATCTAGAAACCATTTCAAACCACTACTAATATAACAATCATAAAATATTTGTGATATTTTTTATTTCATTTTTATCTTGTTATCAGGAGATGTTAATTTTAAGTAAACTAAATTGTACCAGTAGATAACAATTTGTCTTTCAAAGATTGATCACTAGTCTTCTTTCTCTGTAATCTCATTCCATTTCATTCGCTGTGGTTGTCAGTGACAAAGAGCAGTGATTTTTTATGTAACGTAGTTTCCCAGCCTTTCGTTCGGAGTGAAATTGAAGACAGAATCCGACGATCTCAGTGGGTGATTTCTGTGTCAGTTTTATAGCAGTTGCTGCTAGGTTTCGCGGAATGACTCAATTCCATTTGTTCGGGTTGGCCGATCATGAAAGTGAGGCTTGCTGTGATAGTGCATGGGTGTTCTGGGGATCAGAATCAGATATAAATGCAGCAGATGGTCCCATGGGTGGCATGTGCAGAGATTGCGTTGTCGTGCGCATCGGTGGAGCGAATGAACAGGCATTGAGATATGCAGCGGTGGACTGGTTTTTTTATTGAAACATTGTCTTAATTTTCATGGCAGTTTTGTTCAGTTTGCTAAGAAAAGACTTTTAGCATCCTTGAATGGACAGATGATCCGGTTTCTTGGTTATTAATATTAAGCATAATTAGTTTTAGCATGTTTATCCTTGCTTTACTGACGTGATACTAATACTTAATGTGTAAATGTGCATTCACAGCAGTTTGCCTCCTTGTCTAAAGCTAGGATTCCATATGTACGGATACGGCATGCGGATGCGTTTGTGGTTAGCGGGTGTGGAATGCGTTTTGCGTGATTCCATGCGTGCGGAACGCAGTGCATTTTATTTCTCTTTCCATTTCTGGTTTGCCGTTTTTCCTCAACTCATCTGTCGCAGACAGTCTTATATAGTGCTTATACGTAGTACCTACCATCGTGAGCTTCTTCAACACCATTGGCATTTGCCAAATTCCCGTGCCATCATAATGTAGATACTGCTCCATGTGTTGTGTCTTTATGCTCTGCACACTTGGGGTTGTATAAAATAAGATTATGACACACTTCTTCCACCTCTATTTGAGCTATTGGTAGTTTTCGTGACGGCATGTTTCAATCCTAGTCCTTATCAATGTATTCTTACCATATTGAAACTTGGGAAAATACCTCTATATTGACGTCACTCCTGGGAATTTCCTGTCCGATTCATGTGCGGATATGATTTGAATTGCTACATGGAGCTATTCGATTTGCCGCATCCACACGACAAAACGCATCCGCACACATGGAATCACTCCTATGAATTCCAACTATAGCCATTTGTTGTCGCATACCGCATGCCGCATCTGCTCGCATCCGTACATATGGAATCGTAGCTTAAGTTTTGTTGAGTTCTCCAATTGTGCACAGATGGCATGGCTCTTCTGGAATGTGCCAGGCCTGTGCTTCTGGGCAGGCACATGTCTGTGGTTTGTCTGTTTATTGATGTTGACAGTTTATTGATGTTGACAGTCCCCCTCACAGCATCTCACAGACACTGGACAGACCCAAGCTGGTCATAAGTTCAGTTTTCAGTGGTCAGTTGTATGGGGATAGGGCTGGATAGGGTCAGCTCCTGCAGGACCTCTCCAGCAAACTATAATGACATACATTTCAGGATGTCTTTTGAAGGCGCATCACTATCTAACAAATTTAATTTTCTAACAAACAGTCCATCTACATTGGTGCTCTCAGGCAAGTTCACTCTGGGGACAGATTCACAAAGTTATCTCTGATTTTTTTACAAATTGACAGCCGTGTAAGTCATTAATATGTTGATGGGAAATGACAGATGCATTGTTTAGGAACAAGTGCAATGTTAAAGAACAAAGGCTATTGTAGACAAAGAAAACAATATAATCTGAGAGGGCAGTTTGATGGGCCACTAGTCACAGTTACATGAAAGAGAAATATTTATGCCCCAGGCAGGCCTATGCTTTGCTGTGGTAGTTTTGTGGCTATTAAACTAAGTGATGCTTTGTGGTGTGGTGATATGAGCCAGTGTTTTTAACTTCAACTGATAACATGTGTCACAACTTCTGCAAATGTTCGCATTTCACTGCCTGTTTTGAGTTCCAAGGCAATTTTGAAGCTGTTTTATGTGTGGAAATATATTCCTATGTTGTCATAGACTGCCAAATCTTTCATAATTATGGAGTTTCTGATGTTGTTACGGTGGTTAAATTAATGAATAAAAAATACATTCAATGCAGTGTTGTAGTAAGCTGTAATTTTTTTTAGTTCACTGTTGTAGGTGCTGCGTAATTAAACATGCACACCAGATGGTGTTAACTTCTCCCTCTTGAATGTAGGTCAAGCTGACCAGATGCTTTATGGGATACATGTCAGATCCATTTTACTTCTGGCTTAGAAACAGCAGTCCCATGTTTGTTTGTAAATAAACAGGCCAGGCACTTTCATTCACAAACACAGTTTCTCTCTCTTAATTACACCTAAAGTCAGACATTAAGAGCAGCTTCAACAGAGTTATGGCAAGTTATCCTTTGATTGGCCTGTTATCCTTTGATTGGCCAGTTATCCTTTGATACATGTCTATTGTTTTTAGTCAGTGCTGTTTCTGTTTAGTTTTTGTGACACAAAGCTCTTGAGAAATTGAAGTTCTGTTATCTGAACTCATTTGTGCTGTGACGAATGAGTGTGATATGGGATGTTGTGTAATGCTATCAAAGACCAGATTCCACTGTCCTTGTTACCCACACAGACCCAAGCTGTCTGCCTGTTTACTGGCCCAAGCCTGTGGATATAGACCACAATTATTTTTAATAGATAGTCATGATTTTTTCGAGCCTTTGTGAATGCATTAAACATTATTCAGTACCTGTGATACATTTGATGTGATTTCCATGGAGGAATTCACCGACATTAGCTGGCCTATTTTTTTACCACTTCACTGCTGTCATTATGCAGTTAGATAGCCAATGCTAACTAGTTATTTACAATACCGATGTTACAGTAACTTGGCTACAGAAATCACCATTAACCTGCCATCAACATAATGCCATCCACATTTAACACAGTCCACAATTCAGTTTATCTGGTCCTATGTTAGGTTTATAGGTATTGAGGGATGGATTACAACTGTGGTCTGACCCCTTGTCAGTCCTGATTATGTGGTAGAGCTGTGTCATCATCATAATCATGACTACAGTGTCCACTGTCCCGTCTGAAGTGGTCAAATCATATTACTCCGGGTCACTGCTGACTTATTCTCTGTGGTCATTGATCGTAATATTATACATGTGTAATCACTTAGACAGTTCGCAGGCATAATTAAAGTGCAAAGTCTAATAATTTTAGCATAAAATCATATTTTATTGTGTAAACTATTATTTATTCTAACATCTAGATCACCCCAGTGTGTTTTATTATACTTTTAATAAAACACAAATTGTTCATATAATTACAGATTAATTACCAATAATTAATTGCTGAATACCATCATCATGTTCACATTGTTTGCTGAAAAATCAATGATATTCATGAGCAGATAATGGTCAAATTATATTAAAAAATTATAATTCACAAAACACATTTTGGCAGTAAGAATGTTAGAATAGATCTTCATCTATACTATATAACATGACTTTGTACTTTTAAACTTGTCCTGTATATGATTTTGATATTATGTGCTTAACTTAAGTAGGACAGTTTAGGCCAATGTGAAATTGCAGGGTCGGATTCTTGGTTGAGGTTTATCTAGAGAGGAAATTAGGTTAACCACTGGTGAAGTTTATCTCCTCTTGACCCGATTCCCCCTAACATGGCCTGTGTTAATCTTCTCCATGAATGGTCAGCCGTGGATGGTAAACACAGAGCTCTGTATTTCCTATTTGAATAAACATGCTGGTATTAATTAAAGCCGCTGGTACCCTACCGTAGCTACAGGCCAAACAAAACATGCAATTTTTGTGTATTTGTGCACATTTTCACAGGAACTTTTTGTGTCAGAATCATGCCAGGATTGGCCATATCAAGTGACACGTAATTGGATGATAAGTAGGTCACTGTATTTGACCTAGTTTTAAGAGTAACCATATAGCAGGTAGTAACTGGCATAATTGCTTAATTTGCTGAAAGCTGTGACTTAGAACTTATCACTGTTGTGCATCTGCATCATGTAACAGTAAGCCTTGAAACATCTTCCTTTTGAAAGTTTTAATCTCCCCAGTGCAGGACTCTGGTATGGGAAGTCCGTGTATGTGACTGTGTGTACGTGCATGCATGCCTGCATGCGTGTGCATTAATCACATCCTTGCAGTAGATAAAAAGTAGTGATATTAGCTTTCTAATGATACTCGTTGAATGAGGTTTATTTTTAGCTATGTAGTGATGTTTTCATTGCATTGTGAGAAAGTCCGGAAGACAGAGACGTTATCTTGGGTGTGGACTGTTAAATATCCTGCCTGTTACAATATAGCAATAGATTGCCTATGTTTGTACAGAAATAGAAGCAAAAGGCACACAAAAAATGAGTGGCATAATCTAGGAGAAAATAACAAGAAAAGAACAAATAAATGTTTATTGGTTCTGAGAATAATATAATCCACATTTTTGTATCACATTTATTTGGACATTATGTCAGGAAATGTTAAATTTTCATGGTAAATTATATTTTTATGTCTACATAATTATAATATAAAATATACATATGGCTGAATGTGTCACAGACTTCGCTGCCAAACCTTCTGACTTCCACGCTGAATGGAGGAGTCCAGCGCAAAACTTGGCTGTCCCCCCACCGGAGCCAAACCACATTTATTTTATTATTACAATATCCTGACATAATTTTCAGTGTTTTGCACAATTGATATATTTTAGCAAAATTTATGCTTGCACATTACCAAGATATGGTGAGTTCAGTATCGCCATGATGCGATCAGTTTGATACAAGAATATGTTTAATTTGATCTGGTTTTTGAACTGTGAAGATTACACTTTGCAATTCATGCTTTTACCCGTGACTTTTGCCAAGCCTGTTGTCTATCAGATGTTGCAGATATTTTTCCAATCCAAAGTCAAACACCAATTCATATCTGGTAATGATCGAATTTGGAACCAGCCGCAGTATCTCTAAACGCCTTGAATCATTCACATCTCTAAGTACAATCATTTAGTTGGCCTACATAAACTTATCAACACGCTGCATACACATTTATAATATAAACAGTTATCAACATTTATGTTCATGTTCTTTAAAGACTAGTTTTGTACAGATTTTAAACAAGATTGGATTTTATTGGGAGTTACACAGTGTGTGTGTGGCCCGTGGGATTCAGTTACCTGACAGTTCTGTTTTTAAACATATTTACACTCCTAGCATTTACACAGGTAATTTCCTTCAGTCATTTATCATCCTCTGAGATTGAGCGTGTTTTTATATCCAGTCGACAGTGAAGTTTAAGAAAAACTACTTTATACATTTCGTTTCTCACACCTTCCTGAGTGTTGATCATGTCATGTTGACATGCTTGAAAAAACCATTGTTTCATTAAATAAAGAAGTCGGGGACACAGACTCCTTGAAATTACCCAGGGCAATTTATTTCAGTCTCCCTTTGCCCCTATATGTTCAGCGATGTAACAGATCACCTGTGATGGCACTAATTGATTGAGGAGTCATACACACTTAAGTCCGATTGTGGTGAGGCTGAATATTGAAACAGTGGTGGTATTTGAATCAGAACTGTCTGCAGAGGAAAGTCAGTACATGATTAATTAAGGTTAATGTGAGCCTGGTCATTGACCGGTCATGAATGTCAGAAATATAAACTTTCTGGAGTCCACCACATGTGGTCATGAATGGTTAAAGGTACGTGCTTTTTGTTTGTAATCCACAGCTGATGCCACCCGAAAATAGTGAAGAGATGGCCTAAGTTAATGAGTCCTGGGTGTAGCTAAGCAAGGGTCTTAGCTGATGTGGTTAGCAAATAGTTAATGGTGTGCCACAGATGAAGGGCTCTGTGTCACACACACCAAGCAGATGACACCATGAGACATGCGATGAGTGAGACACTGGTCAACTGGTTGGATATCTCTGACAAAGGACAGCTATAATACTGCTGACTGCTGGGAAACCACTTAACAGAGTCAGGGTGACAGCTTAATGATCAAGCAGACCCTTCAAGCCTGTTCCCACAGCAGCCCTCTTCCCATCTGACATTCCTCCTGGTTACTTCCCATTCCGCCTGGTCACTCCCCATCTTTCATCATCAACCAAGTGGTCAGCTTCAAAGACTGTACATGAGGTTGTTGATGATGCTAGTCACTGTAGCCTTCTGATGCAGTTCATTATGAGACAGCTGCATCAGATTACTGTGGTTGTGATCAAAACTGTGCTGTGATATCAGTCGAATAAGGTCAAATGAAAGTCATTGTTTGACCTTAAACAATGTGGCCTGAATGTTATTCTTTGATTGGAAGAAATAACTAAGGGAAGGTGTTTGACTGAGAACAATGTGGTGTGCACCAACTATGTTTCTTTGACCTTGAGCAAGGTCATGTTAAGGCCGAATTATATTCATATAAAGGTCCCTTGTCAATTCGATTTTTTTTCGTCTCAATTCAAATTAATTGAAGTAGTCTAGGGAAGATGGAACTGGGATATGCTGGAGAGGATGGGAGGATGACAGTTCTCCCTTTCTTTCAGAGGATCTTCCATGCAATGGGAAATAGTTGTATGTGGTCATACCAAATTTTTTCTAAAATAATACTCCCTAAATATATGAATCCACAGTTTTTCAACACCAACCTTAATTTTTACAACTAGTTTACTCGTTATATATCAGGTGGATTTTAAACTTTGTACAACTAGTTTACTCGTTGTATATCAGGTGGATTTTAAACTTTGTACAACTAGTTTACTCGTTGTATATCAGGTGGATTTTAAACTTTGTACAACTAGTTTACTCGTTGTATATCAGGTGGATTTTAAACTTTGTACAACTAGTTTACTCGTTGTATATCAGGTGGATTTTAAACTTTGTACAACTAGTTTACTCGTTGTATATCAGGTGGATTTTAAACTTTGTACAACTAGTTTACTCGTTGTATATCAGGTGGATTTTAAACTTTGTACAACTAGTTTACTCGTTGTGTATCAGGTGGATTTTAAACTTTGTACAACTAGTTTACTCGTTGTATATCAGGTGGATTTTAAACTTTGTACAACTAGTTTACTCGTTGTATATCAGGTGGATTTTAAACTTTGTAATATTTAAAATGAAAATTGTACATTTAGCTCCAGCCCTGTGGTCATATCTGTGGGTTAAAAGGCCTTTGTGGTTATACTTAGAGGCATTAATTTTGTTTTGGTCTTGCTCTGGCTCCATTACATGCACAGGGTTGTTGCCTCTGGTGCTAATGTTGTCAGGGATGGCCTCCCAAGAGGAAGGCTGGGCTTACAAGCTGGCCATTTGCCTATCCCTAGGCACTGACCCAGATAATAGCACTGGTGGTCATTAGGGGTTGTCTCAAGTTCTCAAAGTAAAAAAATATACTGTGTTTAGTATTGGTCCAGACCATATCCCACCCAGGTGGTGTGGCACTTCAGATAACATCCATATATTGAAAATCAAATGACTGTCAATTTTCATACTGAAACACAATCATACTCTATGTATGCAACATTGACCTGGATGGAGGATTCCTCAGGAAAATGGCCCTAGCTGCGATGAATTCATCTCGCTCATGACAATCCATGTATGACATATCATATATGCGATATACAATCATGTAAAAGAACATTAAAACAGGCGGCATAATTATGATTTAACTAACATGTCAGGCTACCAAGACACTGCCCCACCACGCTGCCTGGTTCTCTTATCCATATCAGCGGTAATGTGCATTAATGCAAGTTTCACTCATTAGGTGGCGCCATTGGAGCGATTGTTTTTTGTGAATCGTGGTGGAAACCAGACGACCACCAACCAGTGCGTAATGATATACATTTTTGAACTTACCCCTTTGACCTGTGGTCAGTTTGTGGTCAGGGCAAGGGGGTCAGTACCATGCTGGGAACACACTGACCATCTGGTGAGGGTATCACTCTTATGACATGTTGTCAGTTTGATAGGTTCTCTGTGAAGATAGAATGTTGTGAGAAAAGATACTTGTAACAGGCTGTTTCCTGTATTTAGGGGAGAAAGGGTTAATGTTTGTTTTCCCATCTCATGAGACTGGCACATTTCTCACTTGACAGAAAGACTTGGGGGTGACTTGGTGTCAGAGGTTGTGACATGTCCCCAACATGTTCACTGCTATGTTGATGTTGAAATGAACTGTAAGTGATTTATAGGATAGCAATCTTTTAGGGTCCTTGTATCAGTGCTCATATGTGGTGTCTGTTTGGCCTGGTGTATACCCCACAAACTATTTTTATCAACCAGCATTGCTGCATAAATTACCAACAAACAGACAAGCTGATGTTGATTTGTTGTTAGATAGCAACAAATTACCAGTATAAATTAATAGCAACTAGTTTATGTTTTTAATCACATGTATTTTGTGCAGTTGTGATAAAAATGAAAGGGAGTTTCATCTGTTGAATGTAACCATAACAAAGCATCCCATTGGCTGATGCAACAATTGGGACAAAGGTCAGTTCTAATTTTCTTCTGGTGGGTCTATAAAATTATATACCAACACTGGGTAACGAATATGTCTTTCAGGCATTCCTCCTGTTGTATAACCTGCATGGTTGACAGGGATTGAGAGTTGAGAAGTTAAAGCACTTAGGCTACATAGTTGAGTCAGTGTCTAGGTGGTTGGTTGACTGAAGCTGAATGGGAGTTCATCAGATCCCATGGACTGTGCTAAATGGGAGGTCATCAGACCCCATGGGATGTGCTAAATGGGAGGTCATCAGACCCCATGGGATGTGCTGAATGGGAGGTCATCAGACCCCATGGGATGTGCTAAATGGGAGGTCGTCAAATCCCCTGGGCTGCTCTGAATGTGGGGTTGACAGATTCCCTGGGGTTGTGCACACAATTGGGGTGTTTCAGTCTTCCACATAATGAAATGGTGTTATTTGACTGGGGCCACTGCTAAGATGTATGCTTGATTTGGTCAGAAACCATTTACACATCAGCTTTTAAAGTTCAGATGCTTTTATGAATTGTTTTGTGAGCATACAACAGATTTGTTGTATGTGACGTCTGCTGCAGGGGTGATGTTGCCAAATCGTTCAGGTCAAATTAAAATTCCTTTTTTTTTTCAAAATCTTTCCTATTAAAATTCCAGAACTGAATTGGATTGAATTGGTCATGTATATTCCCTGTGGAATTTACCACAGCCCTGGTCAGATGCACAGCATTGACTAAAATATTGATTATGTTTGTAATGGGAAATACAATCATATATGACCAGGCTATTTGTTATTGAATAAGATAAACCAAAGTTTGTGCATCATGTTTCTTCTTAAATGACATACAATCTATCTCTAGTCATAGCAGTAGTCTATGACACTTTAAGTGTCTAGATTACTCATTGAGATTGGTCAGTGCAACACCTGGATAGGTGTGGTGGTCAGTGCAGTAGTAAGTGCCACACCTGTACAGGTGAGGTGGTCAGTAACGGAGTGCTGCATACCTGACTACCTGGTACCTGCACAAGTGAACGTTTACCTGGATCTTGTGCATTGCTGTTAGATGGTCGAGATAAGTACTGAACTGTACCAGATGCACAGATGTAGGTCAGACTTAAACAACACCTGGTCTGTTACCTATCTTTATGCACTAACATTGTTTGTGCCAGAACAGAATCACCTCTGCGTAGTTATGTTTTTATTGTACTGCAAAAATATCAGCAGAACTTTTTGACATTCCACAATAATATATTTTCTCTGACAAGGCAACGGCATCAGGCTACAGGTGCACACAGTTTCACAAGTCACAATAATAAACAGGCAAATTAAAGAAATGACTGTTTTGATAGTGAATATTGATTACGAACATTTGAAGCATATCTATTTCTGTACTGGTGCTGGCAAATAATGTCCTTCGAACACATCACACATATTTCAATCTAAGTGTGACAGTACCTCGATTGAAGGATGTCCTTTGTCTATGTATGTACATGTACTTTGATTTGCAATAAATAAATCAACATTATAATTTACCTTCAAATATGAAGATTTAGTAGTCTGCCTTTCACTGCAGTAAAGCTATCTATGGATAATATAATATAATATATGTAGTAAAACCAACCTGTTTTTTTCATTACTAAATCGTGTATTCAAACACATTAAGAAACTGATAGTTACACAGTTTGTATGTGTTTTATTTTTAAACAACCAAATGTTATAAATATTAATAAATTAAGTTTCGCAGTGTCCCATAAAACAGTCATTCTGTTAGCTAAGGAGAACCCGAGCCGATGCAAATTGTTGTACACTACTTTTAAATTCCACGTTCATTTGTGTAGAGATCTGACCTTGGGCAGCAGGAAAGACTAGTGACATGAGAGTGCATCAGTTGGAACATCATCTGGTTGGCATATCATTTGGTTCATGATTCTGTCTTGATACTGCATGTGTGGCCTGGGGGGGGGTCACCCACACCCTCTACTCCATTGTGGGGTGTGAGAAAATTACAGGGCAGCTGTGTAATTGTAACCATGAGTGTTCTGATCATTCCATTCAATTTACTTTGAGTAATTGTCTGGCGAGTCTCATTCTCTTATTACTATGGCCTATAGTAAAGTCAGGTACGTTGAGATATTCAGCACACATGAAAGCAGACAGTGATTATTAGGGTCAAGTGAAGCAACATTCATACTATAAAGGGTAAAATGGGAATGCTCCCCCTGTGTATAGCCTGTGCAGATGTGAGAAGGCAGAAGATAGATAAAGTATTCATACTCTGAAATAATGGCATCACTGAATCTCCTGGTTATGTGGGTGATAATTATGATGATTCGATATGAGTGTATTTAGGCAAATTAAGTACTGCTGTAAAGTGCAAATAAAATAATTTATGTATTACATAATGTTGACAGTGAGAGACAGCCACATATAATAATATCCTAACAACCAAAAAAAAAACAATGTACTACAAAGATGATTAAAATTGGTTATCATTAATATGAACTTTGAACAAATTGCCAGCTGTATTGCCAAATTGTCGTTTTAACAGGATGGTGAATTATTGTTGTTATGGCCAGCTGTCTGTTGTATATCATATGACCAGCTGTCCAAAAACAATCTGGCCCATGGTCAGTTTGTAACCTTCCCATCTTGTATGTGGGCCACTGACCATTGTTAGTGAGCCACCTGCTTGTTTGCTCAGACTCTGAAGGTATTCCCTGGCGTGCCATGCTGGAATGTTTACTTCCTGAAGCATTCCCTATGATAACCTGGGCCACTGCAAAACTCCCAGGGCAAGTTTAGGTGTGGCCTGAAATTTCTTTTTGTAAAACTTCCCCATATATTTTGTCCATGAAGTTGATGTTGACTAAGCATTTGGTAACACTGACATAATACTGTTGCCTTGGTTACCAGCATTTGTATTCGCTACAATTATCATGTTTATACAATTCTTGTACTAGTGCCAGGGCTTCATATTTGAGGCGAACGATCGCTCTCGCTCCCTATCGCTCGCGCAAATCAATAATCTAGGGAGAGATTTATCGCTCACGTCAATTGTTAAAATCGCTCGCTGCCTGCAAGTGTTCATCTTGACAAGTGCTTTCTTGAGTATTAGATTCACTAGGAAAGTCTCTCCTCTTTATAACGCAGTGTTCGGGCTCTAATATGCAAAGTTCACATATTATCCATCATTGGCGATGGCGAACGTAGCCCGCTGCACCAAGATTGCAAGAACGCCATCGAAGCTATGCTGGATGCGCGGTTTATAAAAATTATCAAATGAGTGGACTAACGTCGATTTGTATTATGTGTAAATGTCACATAATGTTGTATGTCGAACTGAATAAAATACAGCCACTGGCTTTGCCCAGGCTACGGCCTACGGTAATCGGTGACATGTTGCAATTCAAAACCGTTTCACCAATTGCAATCATAATGTATGGGATTTACTAAAGTAAACATTTATTTCTTTGTACAAAAGTTAGCACCAACAAGCACCAATTAAAATTTCATGGCGACAACGACAGAATCCGAATGGGAAATGGTGGCGCCACCACACGGTAAACAAAACAACTAACAAATCTCTGGCCTAAATTAATTTGGCATATTTAGGCGAGCGATTTATCAAATTTCAAATATGAAGCCCTGTAGTGCCACTGTAGTTGTTAACATTTGGTAAAAATAACCACAGCAAAACAGTGGTTATGTAGTGCTAAGATAAATATTATGCATGGTATTGGCTTGATTGTAACTGAATGTAATAGATTATATAATTAGTTGTAATTGTAACTGATAAAGACAGCAGTGACACATAGACGAAATGTTTTGGTATTTATCAATCATTTTGTGAAGCATACTTTTAGTGAGCTTTTGTTAGTCATGGAAAAAAGCACGTGGAATGTTGCCTTTAACAACAATCTTGTAAAGGTTCCTTTTATGATAACAGATGGATGGTGTTGTCAAGAGAAAATGACAGCTTCACAATATCTGTAGGCGGAGGAACAAGATATTGTCACTGAGATACTGTACTTAAATGAATATGACAGGCTTCAATCGTGTCGTTTCTGTGTGTCTTGGACCAGTTTGTGAATCACCAATTTCACATGGAATGTCTCAGACAGATCTCATTTACTGGTAGTCTTTCATGTGAAATCAGGCAGAATACCTTTTTTGTGGTATGTGGGCCCACTGGGATGCCCTCCTGGGATTTTCCTTTTATTCTACATCTTCCCACTCATACATCATAGTAAGAGGGAAGTAGGAATGACAGTTGTATTTCAGTGGTTGAGTGGTTGGGTGGTGGGATAGTTGGGGTGGTGGGATAGTTGGGGTGGATGGATGGTGGGGTGGTGGGATAGTTGGGTTGGTGGGGTGGTGGGATGGTGGGGTGGTGGGATAGTTGGGGTGGTGGAGTGGTTGAATGGTGGGGTGATTTGGTGGTGGGATAGTTCGGGTGGTGGGGTGGTTGGATGGTGGGGTGGTGGGATAGTTGGGTGGGTGGTGGAGTGGTTGAATGGTGGGATGATTTGGTGGTGGGATAGTTGGGTGGTGGGATGGTGGGGTAGTGGGATAGTTGGGTGGGTGGTAGAGTGGTTGAATGGTGGGGTGATTTGGTGGTGGGATAGTTCGGGTGGTGGGGTGGTTGGATGGTGGGGTGGTGGGATAGTTGGGTGGGTGGTGGAGTGGTTGAATGGTGGGATGATTTGGTGGTGGGATAGTTGGGGTGGTGGGGTGGTTGGATGGTGGGGTGATTTGGTGGTGGGATAGTTGGGGTGGTTGGATGGTGGGGTGGTGGGATAGTTGGGGTGCTGGGGTGGTTGAATGGTGGGGTGATTGGGTGGTGGGATAGTTGGGGTGGTTGGGTGGGATACAAAAGGATGGATTTATGAATGTGGGCATTGTTACTTTCATTTCACGATAAAATCTATTTGCGTACAGCTTTATTTTGAACTTTAAACGTTTTAAATAATATTGAATAAATTTATGCTGGATAACATGTAGATCACCCCATAAACTGTCCTCTATCAATTATTTGTGTTTAAGGCAATGCTGCCTTTGTAAAATATGGCAGATTTATATAAAAAAAAACGTTTATTAAGTGTGTGCAGTAAGTTAATAGAAAGTGACATCGATTTTTTTTTACTCTTACATTTGCAGTTCTTGTGTAGTTCACAAAACTTGAATTACCCATTTCTGAAAATACTGCTGTGGATAAGCAACAGCAGTTGCTGAGGTACAGCAGTTGTTAAGGTGCAGCAGTTGCTAAGGTGCAGCAGTTGTTAATACAGCAGTTGTTAAGGTGCAGCCGTTGCTAAGGTACAGCAGTTGTTAAGGTGCAGTAGTTGCTAAGCAGTGCTATTCACATGATGCATTGGGTCAGTTTAGCGAGAGATGGAAGTTGTGCTGATTTGTTCTGCTGCCAAACTCAGGTAACCATGGCGACGTGAAAATTGCTACATCTCGCACCATAGCCTGTCATGGCGTCGGCAGACTGGGTGCTAAATGAGGCATGCATGTGTATGTGTGCCAACATGCACGCATTTGCAACAACTTCACCATCTTACTGCTGGTTAGATATTGCAGTTGATGAGATTTCATGGTTCGGCTGAAGTCGTCCAACCACTTTTAAAAGCCTTTTAGTGTGTTTTTTATGTAATAAAAAGATCCCACTGATGTCTGTGCGTTTTTGTAGTAGGCATTATAAATAGCAGATAACAACAAGGCTAGCTCACTGACTGGTATCTAGGGGTGCAACAGGCTATAGCAGCTGTCCTACCTGCTCTGTAAATTACTTACTCTTACTGTCACTGCTGGCCTTACTCTGAGGTCATTGGTAGGAAGTCATATCCAAGAGCACCTGGAATTACAAATTACTGTCTTGGGGTCATCTTAATGATGTCTTATCTTTGTGAGATATTTTTGGTCTTGATACATTTATTTTACATCTGGGATATCCCAGGCGTTATCTCCATGGAACTGTTTTTCATTTACCTTTGGGATATCTTATCATGTGATGATATTAGTCTAGAGACCATAATATACGACTGTACTATAGTGTACTGTAGTGTACTGCAGAGCTACAGTCATGTTAGCTGTACTGCACAGTGTAATGTAAAGACGGGGTCTATTGGACCGCCATGTTGTCATGCCACGATCATGTGTACTGCCATGCCATGATCTACTATACTTCCATGCCATAATCCACTGTGCTGCAGAGACAGGATCATGTGTACTGTAGAGGTATGATTATTGTACTCTATTACCTAGACAAGATCTATAGTGTGACCTATAGGATCTTCTGTAACACAAAAGCAAAATCTGCTGTACTGCCAAAGCAGGATCTGTTCTGCTATAGGATCTACCGTACTAAAAAGCAAGATCTGTACTACCACATGTAAAGGTACTTCTGATGTACTGTTCTGATGTACTGTTAACATATGCTTTTGTGGTATTTCCCGAAAAGGAACGATTGCTTCAGAAGATACATGTACATGATTGATTGTAATTTGTACTAAGATAGGACATTCTATCCTGTTACTGTGTTGTGGGTAGTGGTATTTGCAGTGGAGTCCCAGGGCATGAATACACTCTCTCTACTCCCTGGCATTTAACAACGAAGTCCCAGCAGTGAATTGTAATTACCCCCGCCCCAAGATTGCATCTGAGGAATGCGTGTTTTTGTTGGTTGCACAGTAGAGCTAAGGTTTGTGCATTTTCTCAGGGTACAGATAAACCCCCACCATCTTTCCCGTCCTTGGCTTATCTTGGTGTTTTTTTCACACAATCATATGCTGTTTTGCAACGTTTATTTCACAGGCAGTGAGTGTTTGTGATACAGCGTGGATGGGAGCCAGCTGTGATAGCTGTGGGGTTTGGGTTAGGTTTACGGGAGTCCTCTCAGATGTGTGTGTGCTGTAGCAATGTACTTGGTGAAGAGGGTTCTGTCTAGCAGGGTCTGACTGACTCTGTTGCTAGTTATAAGAAAACCACAACAAAAACGAGGCCATAACCAGGCATTTTTATCTTTCTATCACATGTCTGTAAGAAGCCAGGCAAATGCAGACAGTAGATATCTTTACTTTTTTTATAGATTTTTCTTTATGGATCACAGACCCACATTTTCGGTGCAGTGGCTTTTTAAAGCCAAAGCACTTGAGCAATACCTTAGCAGTTATTTCCACTGATAGCTACACAGAACGTGCTGCTTTTTGAGGCAGCCACAAGTGGTTTTTTTGGTGTTTTGCGACATGCATCAGGGCATGCGTGCATGCCTGGAAGCAAACACACACACAAGCATATTGTGCTTTACATGTTGATGATTCTAGGCAGATACATGCATATTTAATGAGCTGTGGTCTAGCGGAAAGTGCGGTCTTGTCTGAGTATCACTGCCAGTAAACAACAGTTCGGGGATTCGAGAAAAGGGGAAGCAGGAATGGATCATCATGTAATGGCTGCCCAGGGAGGTTTATGATAATTCCCTGCTAGAACTATCCCATGCTAATGCAAGGGAACTGCTTGCCCTAGATAAGGAGTGTTATACTGCCACTTATACAGTCTCCTAGATACTGCCCTTTGGTGTGATGGTTTTTGCATTGACTGGGACACAACATGCTGCCAATTGTATTCTTTTTTATCTGTGTTAATGCTGGCAGTGTGAGTATGTTTAAAAATAAAATTGACAGGTCTACATGCGATAAACGCAAGCTACACAGAAATGAACAACGTTTGGACTATGGATTTGCGAATGGCTTCCTGATCCAGTTTCCATCTGGGGTGCAGTCTGGTTAAATCTTGTAAAACAATACAATACAATACATATTTATCTACACCTGTCATTATTTACAGTAAATACAATTACATAACAAAATACATGTTGAATATGGGTCGGGGAGTGAAGGGAAGAATAGAGGCGCTGAGGGAGGAAGTTGGTGTGAGAGAGTCTCACGAGGAAGCTGGTGAGGAGCCGGCTAAAGTGGGCTGGACATGTGGAAAGAATGGAAGGGGAACGTTTGATGAAGGGAGGGGATGCGGTAGAAGGAGAAGAGGAAGACCGAGACTGAGATGGGAGGACTGCGTGAAGAGAGATTTGGCGGGAGTGGGGAGTGCGGAATGAGAGCGAGGGATGGGGGAGTGGAGACGGTTTGTGGAGATGGCAGTGAAATTAGACTATTGACAAAGAAGAAGGGGGAAAAAATTGATGACCAGTATCGGTGCCAGCCTCACCCCGGACTACAGGGATAAAGAGGAGAGCAACAACAGACTCCTATTAAGACCAGGCTAGCTCGCTAGCATAGGAGCCACCTTCATATGGTAAACAAATTTGTTTAAACTGCAACCCTGAAGAAAAACTACAATATCTGGTGTGGGTTTATGTACAGTATGTAATTGTTGATAGAGCACATCATGTCTTTGAGACCAGCCCTGGGGCTATTAAATGGCAATATGAAAAGATAGGTGGTCGTTGATGGTGGGTAATCAGTTAGATAATAAGTGTAGGGACAATCACACCAGATAGTTTCTCAGGACAGTTAAGATGGAGTTAGGACAGGAATTGTCACAGAGCTGGATGGTCTTACAAGTGTGCATCTTGGAAAAGAATTTAAATAATACATGTAGAATTTTGGTAGGAAGTTATAATTTTTACTCACACCCCTACAAGTCCAGGTGTTGAACATATGGATAGGAGAAGATGTATGAAACATTTGCTCAGTTACTGCCCACTCAGGATGTTCAGGTTCGCCCAGCAGCATACAGAGGCCTTGTGGCATTCTCGGTTAATGAGTGCCATTTAGCAGATATATAGCTGAGTTCTTGTCATACCTGAAGGTCACAACTGGTCACTCTAGAGCGGACACAGAGTGGTCATCAGCTGCTATGTGGAATACAAAATCATGTGCATGATTTCATGCTGTTAGTGAGTCGCCCTTTCTCGGTCATGTATGGCCACCATTTTTGTAGCGATGCACTGGTTTATGATGGAGTCATGCATGGGATTGATACAATTTTTCAATCTAATTTTTTTGTGGATACCAAATATTGTGTAATTACCCAATTACATTTAAACTATGTTTGATGCCTATTTCCGATGTCTACCTATTTTGACCAGTTTGTGAAGGTGGGTGGCAGTATTAATAGGATAGATAATTTTTAATGAAGATGTAGTGGTTTTCTGTCACAAGATGATCCATATTCACTGCCACATCACTACAAGGGCGGGAGGGTGCAGACATATTGACTGGAGTCAGGTGACTTAATTAGCATTTAATGACTTAATGTTAGCCGCTCAAAACCAACATGTCAGAACATTTCTTTGGATTCTAAGGAAGTTGTTACTTGCTGGTGAATGAAATCTAGGAGTTCTCAGTGACATTTTCCAGACACTCAGAATCACTACATCTGATCATTTTTATTGTTAAATCATGTTATTATAATATAGACTATCTATTTTAAAATCTTAACTGCCCAAATGTATTTTGATGAATCACAATTTAAAAAAATTATTTAATCGTTGTCTGTTTAATTTTTGCCTTGATTATTATGTTTACATTGAGTGCTGAATGGCAGCTTTGCCACAGTGTTGACATTCATAAACATATAACAGCCAAATTATATTTAAAATGATGATTTGTTAAAACACATTTGTGTAGTCAAGATGTTGGAACAGATAATATAGCTTATGCTATATAAGTTGATTTTATGATAAAGATTAGAACACTTTCTACCTTTGAGGCATCAATGCCTGACTGTTGTGATCCATTGATAATTTGCAGCTTATAAAAACCATGGATGAAATGTGTGAATGCCAAATGGCATGACAATAAATACTTCTCCATTTAGCTTGATCAGCGTGACATTTCAGTTTTTGTCTGTGGAATCATTGATAGATGTAAGCCATTTTATCAGTAGTACATCTTCCCATTAGTGAAATAAAACACTAGAACAATAAAACTTGAAAACATTAAAAAAAATATTTATCTAAAATCTTTAGGTGGTAATTTGTCGGGTCTGTTAAGTTGTTTAATATTGTTTTTGTAACTTGTGGTTTCCTATATTTCTACGTGGATTTTGTACTGTTCGTTTGGGCTTATAGCTGCAAGTCATACGCCACCTGAGGTGTGTCACAGCTGATGGTTCACCTATAGATACAACATGCCACAGATTACATCCAAATGAGGCCTCTGGATTTGCATGAATGAACTCAGATTTGTCCTGTGATGACCTTATCTGATTCTGTCATACTTTTGTCCTGGGGCACACACACTTTGAGCTTGTTTTCCCAAGGCATGAATCACTATCAGAGGCAGGGTGTTTTGCGGTGGGGTAATTTCCTATAGGGGTGTTATGGTCCACGCATGAATGTGGCAAGTGAAAAATTGCTGTTGGCATCATTTTGCCCAGTAGTTTTGATGCGTAGTTAACTGGTGAACGACAGAACGCTTTCATTGTTGGCTGCGTTTTAGCTCTGTATTCCTTTGAATTGGTTGGTCTAACCATGTACAAATGTAGTATACAATTATTGTAGTCAGTTATAGTGGAAGTGTGTGCATTTAGGCAATTAGCAAAACAGTAAGTTTTGTTAGCAATGTATTCCTGGTGCATGAATATTAACCCTTTAGACCAAAATCCCTGTTGGGTTTTTTCATTAACAACTTTGTTGAACCAACATTTGCGTATTGAAAATGGAGAATACTATTTTTTATTTACACAGAGTTTTGAAAGGATTTTTGTTTGGGGAATTTCCCCTGTGAACTCAAAATTAAAGGTTGTGAATGCCATCTAATTTGATCGTGTCTGGGGAACAGGGGAACTGTTCGAATATTACGCATTTAACTACTTACTAAAACACTACACCAGCTGTTTTATTTGATTAATTATTAAGTCCTCCTGCTGAGTAGGGAAAAATGGAAATAATAGTTGATCCCCTGGGTCGCAGCGAGCATATATCCAGTGATGATTCACTGGTAGTTGTGCACAGAAGTGTGCGCCATGCGTAATGTTGTCGCACGGTTCTCTCCCCTGGGAACTTTGCCGCGGCCGCTGTTTGAAAAAACAGTGGCTAGATAAAATGATTGATTTGTGTTTTGCGTTTTGTGAACAAGTTAGAAACATGCATCACTAGTGGTTGCTAAGTACTGAATGATCCCTTAAGGCTGCTGCTGATCCACAGTAGGTAGTTTATACAGAACCATAAGTTAATTTTCTGTTGTACACTATTTAGTTAATTCATCTCTGTGCGTCAGTTACTGACCTGTAAGGGGCCACAATGATTGATCCCCAGGTCGGCCACATTGACTGATCCCCAGGTGGCCACAATGACTGATCTCTTGGGTGGCCACACTGCCTGATCCCTGAGAAGTGTACTCACTGGCTGATCCCTATGCTGCAGATGGCAATATGACAAATGACAACATTGCTGTTTTCATAAATTCCCCTGCAACAAATGTGCACACAGCACAAAAAAGCATTAGCAATTTTTGACAAATTGGCTCCAACAGGAAAATGCAAAGTAATCTTTCAACCCACGTTCATTGCAAACTAGCAACATGAATGCGCACTTTAAACATTGCCTCTTGAGGCTACGGATGCATCATTTAATATTTGATCACTTACAAAGTATAATATAGTGACAGATCATACAATGTTGTCATTTGTGAAAGAGGGTCTTTATTGTTAACCAACATGGCCTCTGGCAAGTGTGGGATAATTTGTTTTGCCTGCAATTCAGGAAACATGCTTTAGTAAAAGTCAACACAAGTGAAACATCTTGCTACTGATTTATGTTATGGTTAAGCGGATGTTCTCTCCTTGAGCTCTCATTAGAAACCGCATGTAATTCATTTGTGGCGAGCAGATGAAAGGGAGGTGATATTTTGTGCACGTTTCTCTGGCCGGTGAGCGGTGGCTCGAAGCACTGATGTATTGTCCTGGCCGACGGGCCTGGATTTTACGCTGTGTTTTATGTAACTTTTACGGGTCGTAAACGGTGGAAATGATTGTTGAAGTGAACAGAACGATGTTCATTACAGGCGGGTGCCGAGAGCTGGGTAGTAGCGGTGATGATGTTACGGCTGCTAGTACCACTGACATGCATTCGTATCTGACATGAATGCAAATTTCTGTGGTTTTTGTTTGGTAGCCTTCTTGGTTGGAGTTGATAGGGTCAGGCCTGTGTTTAATACATGAAGTTGAAATGAAAACTCTTTCCCAAATATTTTTTATTTCTACTAATGTGCAAATTAGCCTAACATACAATCGACCAGTTGAAAGAATTAAATATAATGTACCGTGTATATCATTAATACTGTACTGTATGGTTGTCATTATATAATGCTTACCCATTTCCCTAGCAAAATTAAAAATATTCAGTTTGGAGAGGATAGAGGGTGGTGTTTTTTTGTTGGATTATCTATGACAGGATTTAATTTATACCACTTATTCATGAAGTATGTGGCGATATTAGGAATTTGACAATAAACAAAGAAATTGGAACAGCAGCCAGCGATGTTGTCAGTCAGCGACAGTACTTACTTGTAATTAACTGGTGGTCAGTATAGTCACTGATACTACAGCCACTGAACCACCACTGCTCTCTGATTGCAAAGAGAAATATTTCATTGATCTATTTGCTGGACACAATATAGTCGTGTATGTAGCATGGCCAGTAGTGTGTGCAGAAACATTTGTCATGTTCGGTCTGTAGTGTTTAGACGTCACCTCTGCTAGGCCATCATTCTTGCCACAATTTAGTGGAGTGCTGAGTGTAATTAAGAACATGAGAAATGAAATAATCCAGGGTTTTGTAATGTGATTGAGAACTCTATCACATCAGTGGAGTCCTAGACAGTGTTATAAATGGAAATATCTGGTATAGATTTATGCTGTGAGCCTAATTACGTGCCAGCATATTACTGATGGTATGTCCATCTGTTGTAGTCAATCTTCTGTTTTGGGCTACTGTGTCCTACAGAAGAAATTAATACTGCCTGTATTATGTATTTATACATAATAGTATTAACTAATCTATTCACACTTTGACTACTATATATATAATATATGTGTATGTATTTATGAACGTATTTGTTATGCAGCATTATTTTGTATACCGAATCTTTCCATAGACGAATAACACAATTGACTGGTTCTTTTGTTTGTCTCCAGGTGGTTGACCTATTGATTGAGGCGGGAGCGCGAATCACCGAAGTTGACAATGATGGCCGCATCCCGATGTTGTTGTCTGCACAGGAAGGTCACCTTGACGCCGTGAGGGCACTACTGGAGTACGGCTCACCGATCGAGGCACGCGCACACGATGGGAAGACAGCGTTACGTATGGCCGCACTAGAGTCTCATAAGGAGGTTGTGGAGTACCTGCTGCAGACACAGGCAGACGTCAACTACAAAGATGCGGACGGCCGATCGACGCTCTACATGCTTGCACTGGAGAATCAGATCGACGTGGTCGATGTGCTGCTCGCGAACGGTGCCGAAGTGGAGGGTTGCGACCATGAAGGTCGCACTCCACTGCACGTGGCGGCATGGCAGGGCCACTACGAGATGGTCGAACTATTGTTGAGGCACGGCGCGAATGTGGACGGTGTCGATCATGACTGCCGCACGGCCCTTCAGTCAGCTGCGTGGCAAGGTCATGCCAATGTTGTTCGGCTGCTGCTGAGTTTTAGTGCAAATGTTGATCACACTTGCAACCAGGGGGCGACAGCGCTGTGTATTGCATCGCAGGAAGGTCATGAGGAAGTCGTCACTTCGCTGCTCGAGTTCCGTGCGAATCCGAACCACGCCGATCAGTGCAGTCGTACGGCTACCAGAGTCGCACTCAAAGGCGGACACATGAATGTCGTGAAAATCCTTGAGCAGCACGGCGCTCGCAATACGAATGGCGTCAGTGGTAAGCAGAGTGGCACATCAACGACGACGTCGGGTGTTTCTGTTTCCATGGCAACCGATGCCAAGGCGACAGTATCAAGTAAGCTATTAGCGCAGGCTGCAGCTTTGGCAAATGGACAACTGATCACTATCACTAATTCACCGACGGACTCGCCCGGTTCAACATATGACCGCCGCAAATCATTCATGTCAAACAACTCGTCAAAGTCATCGAGCAATCTGACTGCGTCGAACACTGCATCAACCAATCAGAGCTCAAGTAGTGGCGGTTGCGGAGATTCTGCGGCGCTGTCATTTACACAGCAGCTTCAGCAGTGTTCGGTCGGCAAGAATCGCAATCGGTCATTGACTCGTATTCTTTCTCCGGTCAGTGAACCACCGAGTCCGGAGAATTCGGTGTCGGTGTCACCACTGAGTGAACTCCAGAATACATTCGCTAAAATTGCGCAGGATGTAAAGTCATTGACTCGCCGTGGTGGGTCAAGTCCTTGCATGGAGAATGGAGGAGGTGGTCGCAAGTCTACGGAAGAGCCAATTTGGCAGCGTCAGTCTGATACGGGCACCCGCGGCATGCTAAACGTGTCCAAGTCTGAGCCCGGAATAGTGATGGGGCATATACAGCAGGAAGTGAAATCGCCCGACACGAGGCGCAAGCGAAATGGAATCGTCACAAATCCAAAGTGTACGAAGCCAGCAGTCGTGAATGGATACTATAACAAGTTGTCGAACCTGCCCGATACAATCGACACCTACCCATCATCATGCAACAGGAGCCTGCAGTCATCAAAAAAGGCGGCACGACCAAACGGCCTTCCGTTGAAGAAGGAGACTCCTCTATGACATGAAGTGGAATCTTATAATGTAAGTCAGATTTATGTGTGTAGCACCATACCTCACAAATAGTGGGTGCTTATTAAGTAGTCATATTATAATAATTATATAACACTTGATAACATATGTATCACAGCTGTAGTGATGAGGTTTGAAGCCACATGTGGCTAGTTTTCTATGTACTTCACAAATCATACTTTATAATATGTAATTGATGTGAGAAAAATGGTGCAAGTTAAAAATGCTGGAGTGGTTTGAACTGGGTAGAATAGCAAAAAAATTCTTAATTTGTCACTAATGTGGAAACTTTTTCCGTGGCATTCATAATATCTTAAACCAATGCAACTTTTTGGAAATAGCTTACCAATGAATGCAGGCATCTAGAGGTACGTAGTCTGGTAGTTTCTACATAAGAAATCAAGTTATTTAGTATAAACTATATCTATTCGAACATCTTTATTGCCAATTTTTAAATATAATTTGTCTCTTATCTGTATAATTTCAGTGTTTTGTTTCGCCCTGAATATATTGTTTAAATTGCCTGCAGAATTGTGTGGTCAGTATTCAAATTATTGGTAACTGTGTAATAAAAAAAATTGTGGATCACTAAAATAGTTTTAAGCTAACAAGGTTTTATAATAAATATAGACACAAACACATACAAACATGCATGCATGCACGCACGCACGCACGCACGCATGCACTAGGATTTTAAGAAAAAATTGTCAGACTCTATCTTTAATACTCGTCCCCGGGCAGGCATTAGGACATGATAATGTCACATAAAAATTTGGAATCTTCATGTGTAGTGATCAGAATACAGCCATGCAAAGGTCAAGTGTAGTGTTATTGACCAGTGTCAGCTAATCATGTTCTGACCCCTCTACTTGTTGCATGAGCCAAGTACTTTGGTCATTGGCTTTGACCACTTGGTGCCCTCAAGTGGGTTTGGTTGGATATCAAGTTGTAGTCAGTGAAAGAGACCCAGAGACCCGGCTGAGCCAATGGAACAAGTGTATTGTAGTTAACCCAGTGTGTCATTTAAAGGCAGTAGAAATTGGTGTAGGAAATGGTGGCAGTAATTGGTGTGCTTTGTGTGGTTGATTACTGGTGCATTGAAATGGTCAAATGCATAAGTTCCACATAAAGTTTTTGGAAAACCAAGATGGGGGATCACTGGGATATAGTACTAGTAGCCCTGCTCACATGGGGAGTTATCCCATAGGTGTTAGATTTTGCATTGGGAAAGTACTATATATGTTGGGATTTTGTTTTAAGAAAGGAGGTCACTTGCTTGTTCTGGTTAATTAAGATACAGGAAAGCGATATATTGTAAGGTTATTGTAGCCTTCTAGGAAAAGCCTGTTTTCCAAGGAAACCACCCCGTGGGAACTTCAGGAAATAATGCCACTGATAGGGTTGGTGGAATAAGGGCGTCTAGTAATGATGAATGTTTGTGGTCATTGTGAAGTGAAATAAGATTAGCCTGCGATTTAAAAGTCCACAAGACTTTTCCACTTCACTCGAGTACCGGCTGGGTTAAACTGTTCCCGTTTTAGGCCAAATGCTACATTGCAGCATAGCTAGCTATCCAGGAATTATTTTTGAACTGGTGTAAAGACATGCTGGTGTGGTAGATTAGATATAACAGCAGCCGTTTTGAAAACATTCTTTCTGGTTCCTCGCCACGGTGAAATTGGATAGCTGCTAAATGCTTCATTTCAAGTTTGCCATGTATAATGTTTTTACTTATAATCGCGGATTTAGTTGCTTATACACATTCATGACATTGTAGTCAGATAATCCTATGATTAGCCAATCTGGATTAGCCAGAATTAACAAGCGGCTGTAACTTTGTGTTTTTAGATGTGTGTTGACTTTGTGAGCTCAGATAAGGCTTGTGTAAGCGGAAAGTTGTCTGTGAAACAGAGATTTCTGCTGCTCAGTTTGTATGTTGTTGTTACCGTGTTTATTTTATCACAAAAACTGTAGCTTGGTGCAAAAAACGTGCGTAGAAAAGGCACTACTAGTTTGCAGAATTGGATTTTGTGTTTATTTGAACTGTTGTGGTTTTGATGAGCTTAGTAAACATTTACACGCTAATGTTTATTTAAGCTCATTAAATATAACAGCAGTCAGACCAAGATAAACATGTTTATTTATTTTATATGTGTTAAAGAAGAGAACTAGGTCAAGGTATGGGAGATGTCTATTTAGTTTGGCCTGCAGTTTGATCTTTATTATCTATTTCCTGTTCTCTGTTTGTGTTGTTTTTGATGTTACTGATATTGTCAGATTAATGTTAGAAATGAAAAGTTAAGAATTAGATGAAGAATTAAAGAATTATGAATAATGGAAAACAAAGTAAGAAAATATGCATCTTTTAATTTGATTAATGCCTGTGATATATTAAAAGTAGTTCAACCATCAAATTTAAAATCATTGAAAGAAAAGTATGATTACAACTTGAGCTGAGACCTCATTTTCAATTACAACTAATATTGTAATTCATTATAGTTGCAGTAGTTCAAATTAATCTAGGCCATCAGTTGATGAGAGTTGGATGAGAATTTCTCTTATTTCGACAGCTAAAGTTTTGTTCTTCTACCTCATATTTTATTTACTCACCAGACGAAAACCACCAGATGGGGAAGCTTCAAATTTGGCTTGGATACTCAATTAATAATTTCATTGGAGAAGCGTTAAAGTTTTTAACATTACATTGCAAAAAAGAAGTTACTTTTTACAAAACGTAGTTGTTCTTTAGATATCTGCCCAGTTAGCTTAGTTAAGAAGAATCTCATTTTACTGTTTTAAATAAAACCCACAATAAAAAATTATACAGAACTTAGCAAAGCTAGTCTGTTTTTAAAATCATTGATAATTTTCTTTGAGGTGTAATAGCATGGAAGCCATAGAGACTGAACAACTGTTTTTTAATCAATTTAATCATCCCGTTACGTAGTGCCATTAAACTGGGTGGAAATTTCCACTATTTCAATTACCAGCCATTGTTGTGTTTTGGCCCAGCCCCTTGTACCACATTGAATGGTGCACTCTTGCATCAAAGTGTGTCAAAGTGTTTGTTGACCGAAGCGTCCTGTTGTTATGTGCAGTATTTGAAGGACCTTGTGAATGTGTAGAATTGTGGGATTGGTCAAGGTTGGGAGGTGGAATTCTGGGGGATAGAAGATACTAGTGAAATTGCATTGGGGAATTTGTATTTTCAGTGATGTTTGGTTGAAAAAATTGTTAGGATACCAGGATTGTTCTAAGGAGATGAGAGTTCACTAGTATCTAGTATCTTCTATCCCCCAGAATTCCACCTCCCAACCCTGACCAATGCCACAATTCTACATCTCCACCAGGTCCTTCAAATAAGCCTTGAAGAGAGGGTTGACTTGTGCCCGGAAGAAGAAGTTTTGTGTTAAGTATAGTGGGAATATGTAGAGGTTTACCGAAAGATTGTTCAGATGGGTATCACTAGTGGGTAGGATGAGTGACCGAGAAGTGAATATGGAAATTCCACGTCTTCTGATTTGATATCTCCCTAATTTAAGGTAAAATTATAAAAATCTCCCTAATGAAAACAAAAATTGTAAAAAAATTTCATCAGGTTCCCGTGAACTAGGTGGCAGATAAGGACCAAATCGAAATGCTAAGAGGGTCAGCTTCAATGCTTGGAGACACTTTGTGCCAGCGACCTAGCAGTGTATCAACAGAAATGTGGGAGTTGGTTTGTCAGAATTAAAAAGTATCAGCGATAGGAAGGAGAGGAGGAAAGGTTGTTTGGGCACACTAGGCTGGCTTGGGTTCAACAGACAAGGGAAGCTGGAACCTGTTCCCAGCTGGAAGCAGCTGCACTAAATTCTGGCACCTCTTCCCTTTCTCCTGCAGGTGATTTCTCTACTTGAAGGTTGCAATGATTGGGAAATACATGTGTAATGCCGTGTATGTTCCTTCCTTTGAGAGCCCAATCTTGCTCCCAACAGTGTCTTCCACTGTGCTTATGCACATCCAGGGTATGCACACTTGGCAATGGGTTAAAGCATTTTAATAGAAACGAATCTGGTACTGCTGGTTATTCAGTGCAGTCTTGAGTTGACTATGGTTGAGTGGCTCCGTGATGTTGTGTCATAGTCTAGCCTGGGCAGGGCAATCAGCCGGTATAGAGACGAGTTCTGAGAACTGTAGCATGAACTAATCAGGTGTGCGTAATGTGGAGCAAATGTGCTGGCGGTGGTGAGATCTGGCAGGTCCTCTAAACAGTGGGAAAATATTTCAATATGGTGGCCTGTATTGTTTGTTCTGTTTTGTTATTGAAGTTGTCGCTCAACTGTTGATGTCGTAAATGTCTGCTTCGTAGACCTTAGTTCTAACCCAATTTTTTTTGCAAAACTTGTAAGTGAACATTGGATTGAAAATTGCTGGTGCAGTAGCGAAAGAGTTGGTTAGAAAGAGGGCATGCCATCCCGTTTTTTTTCCCGTTTATCCGAGCACGTCTGCACATGTTCTGGACATGTTTCTGGCATGAACATGTCTTCCTGGCGAGCTGATGTCTGTTCGTTATCAAGCTGTGGCAATTCCATGTTCAGACCCTAACTGTGAGATACACCCTTGTAGTATGGAATTTAGCGATGGGATTTGTGCCAGACATCTGGGTGTAGCAGGAGCGATTATTTAGCAAATTCTACCCAGAAATGTTGTGCAGTCTCAGTCGCTGTGGAACGCTGTACATCTGGGCAGCATTTCTAGTGATAATTGGGCTCTTGGTCGGAATTTGGGATACTAGGTTCAGCCACTGTACAAATGATTGTGGTTTGGATTAATGTGATGGTAGGAAATTTGGAAAATTGTGAAGGTGAAATTCCATAGGAGTTGTTACTGTAGCCTGCCTATATGTGCATTGATTTGTGGCCAGTATACTAATAGCCAGTAATTTTGACAGCTAAGCGAAATGAGGGTGACAGGTCTTGTAACCTCAACATTTCAAGTTCCTGGAATATTAGTAGCCAGTAGTTCATGGAATACTAGTGGCCTGCCAGCAGTTCCTAGAATACTAGTGGCCCGCCAGCAGTTCCTACAATACTAGTGGCCCACCAGCAGTTCCTACAATACTAGTGGCCCACCAGCAGTTCCTACAGTACTAGTGGCCCGCCAGCAGTTCCTACAATACTAGTGGCCCACAAGCAGTTCCTACAATACTAGTGGCCCACAAGCAGTTCCTACAATACTAGTGGCTCACCAGCAGTTCCTAGAATATTAGTGGTCCACCAGCAGTTCCTACAATACTAGTGGTCCGCCAGCACTTCCTACAATACTAGTGGCCCACAAGCAGTTCCTACAATATTAGTGGCCCACCAGCAGTTCCTACAATACTAGTGGTCCGCCAGCAGTTCCTACAATACTAGTGGTCCGCCAGCACTTCCTACAATACTAGTGGCCCACCAGCAGTTCCTACAATACTAGTGGCCCACCAGCAGTTCCTACAATACTAGTGGCCCACAAGCAGTTCCTACAATATTAGTGGCCCACAAGCAGTTCCTACAATACTAGTGGCCTACCAGCAGTGGCGTATTTAGGGGGCCATTGGCCCTTTGGTTTAAATTGTTGATTTTTTTCATAATTATAACCAGTTGCGCCACGACATGGTAGCATGGTTTGGCCCCTCTTTGCGAGATCCTAGATACACCACTGACACCGGATAATTTTTTTTTAAATTTATATAGCATCAAAATATGCATATTTTTTTAGAATAAATACTGTGTAGCTGTTAAATGCCAGTTTATATTGTTGTCGTTATGTAATACTAACAGTGATGGTGACATTAACTCAGTGGACAGAAAGTGTTATGCAACCCTGCAGTCAGTGGTTGCATGTATCATGGATTATTGAACAACATTGCCTTCATATGCATATAGCCGGTGGGCTGTAAATAATTTGCTGCCAATGTCAGATGCAACTGACGACATAGACACACCCAGAGCTAGGGTCAGTCAGTTCCTGTTGTTACAACACAACTAGCCATGTGGGTTGTAGACCCTTCCTAGTTGGGTCAGTGCCAGCGTACCAGTCTACCCGGTGGTCTCAGTGGAATCTTAAACACTGTTGGCACTAATGATAATTCACAGAGTGTAACTCGAGCAAGGATACACAGTTATCCAGAGTGGTGGAATAATTTAAGCCTGAATGGGTTAAAATGTCAGCCTTATGTTGAGCGATGATAAGTCAATCAATATATTGTCTGTGTTTGTGTGCAGTGCACTTCATCTCATTTTGTCTCAATAGAGCACTGTGTTTTTGTCTCAATAGAGCACTGTGTTTTTGTCTCAATAGAGCACTGTTTTTGTCTCAATAGAGCACTGTGTTTTTGCAAAGAAGACACAATAAAACATACACTGTTGTGGCAACGTTCAGGGTTCAGTTACTGTAAAAGCTCAATTACAACATTCTACAATCAATTACAATTACAGAGTGTAATTGTAATTATTTACAAAGTATGCATTTACAATTGAACCCACCCCTGGCAACAACGTAATGTAATTGACACTGAGCAAAATTGTTATCTTAAAAACCCCATCAGTTGGGTGTTTTTTAAAGAAAGTTTGTCGCCACTATAATTACAGTGTGACACAGCAATGTGTGCATTTTCCAGTTAGTCTGACTGTGATATGAAGTGATCACTCAATTACTTGGTGCAGTCCATTCAACAGCGAATCTGTGACTGGTGCTTCACTTATTTACATGATCGATGATCAATTTTGTTGTCGTAAATAAGCAAAATAATACTTGAATAAAGCATGTTTACATACACAGTATTACTGGTTAGTCACATATAATTAGGCTGCTGATTTGTATCAATCATTACTGTTCATAGCTCAGTGGTTTCAGACTTGATGGTAAATAGAACTTTAAAGGTACAACATCTGATAGCTTGTATCTTAAAATCATGTCATGTAAACAAACTATATCATAACATCTTGACCATTCAAATATGTATCCATGAACCACAATTGAAAAACACAATTTGACCATTATCTGTTAATGAATATTGACCTTGCCAGCCAGCATGTAATGTAAGCATGATATTCGCCTGAAACATTGAAATTAAACAGATTACGGTAAAATTACATTTAATAATTGTGGTTCATTAAAAGACTTTGGATGGTCAAGATTTTAGAATAGACATAGTTAAAATATTATACAACATGGTTTGATTATGAAGTGGTTACACTTTAAGGGGATCTGTAGCCAGAATTCCAGCCTCAACTGATTACGTGGCAAGTCCGAAAAGATAAATCATAAAAATTTTGTGTTGTCTGTTTCAGGTGCAACCAACGACCGTTGCCTAGGGGACATGCACATTGACATGCATGTGCATGAATCAGTGCCAGCATGCATGCACGAGTGCTGTGTAAAATGGCATGTGGACTTGTTGCAAAAAAACAACCGCTACTCAGTGGGATGAGTGTTGTCGACACTTCAGCTGGCTAACAGATGTAACCTCATGTGCCAAGTACACGGGCCTGCCTAGCGCCACCTTTGATCACACAGAGAGACTGGTTGTTATGGCGACCAGGTAATAGTCTTTCGAGGCATTAATTTCATAAATCAAAGTGCATTATTCAAAGTTCTGCTGGGTGATGAATATTTTGAAGCATTAACGAAAGCTGTAAGTCAGAACTGACGTGGTGCCTCTGTGAGAGATGTGTTACCATCTTTCTACAGCACGGACGGGAGATATGTTGTGTTCTTATCCTAGTCAAGTGTGAAGATAAGTTATAGTTTGATCAATTGCAAAATTGACGGGATTTGATCAGCAAAAAAACTGAAATTGCCCGCCTCACAGGGCAGACTGGTTATTAAGAACTGTGCGTACCTAAAGTGCTAATTACGTACACATTGAAGCCATCTTCTCTTGAAATTTGGAGGTGCAGACCAACAAACTGACACAGTATTATCCTGTACATATGCACTCCCAGGAAGTTTACTGCTGTACCTTGTTGCCTTGGTAACCACCTTGTTGCCATGGTAACACAGTTGTGTCCATAGCAACTGACAGACCACCTCCCCTTTAGTGACGCACTGAATGGGGAGGAGCATTTGTTCATATTGAATGCACAAATAAGATTCATTTACTATGGCAATGGTTATGTGTGTAATTGTGTGGTATGTAATAGAACTGTAGATGCTGTTTTAAAAAAAAATCTGAAAATGAGCAATTTATCATATCAAAGTGAACAGTTTATGTTATGCTTCCCTGCATAAAATGTCTATGATTATTTTGCCATCGTTGCAGCAAGGTTGACGTGATTATTCCCGTTTTGGTCCAACAATAAATATGCTCACATTTTGATGCTCCTATGGTGTGCTACTGTTAGGTATTAATACACGCATGCATGCACAGATTCATGCATGCACACACTACATGTATGCAAACACACATGCATCCATATCACAGGTACACACTACACGCACACATACTCACATGTACACACTAAATGCACACATGTATGCTCACACACATACTTACACACTACACGCACACATGTATGCACACACACACACACATATACTCACATGTACACACACATACTCACACGTACTCAAACGTACATGCACATACTCACAAGTACACACTACACGCACACATGTATGCACACACACACATACTCACATGTATGCACACACACACTACACGCACACATGTATGCACACACATGCACACCCACACATGCCTGGGAAACACGGACCTGTCTATATATATATATATAATATGTGCATACATAAATGAGCTAATATTGAAGGTTATGTAGCTATTCATAATGTGCTTGTCCAGATAGATGTTCTTGTTTCATCTTGCAATGAAACAAGACAATACAAACTTACCAATGTGGGAAATCACACTGCCTGTCACACTAGGATGCTTGTCAGATGTTCAAACAGTGTGTATATATATATATATATATACCTGACAACGCCACGATTTTGATATTTCTTGTGATTTGTGATCTGCCATGGCAATGGGCCGATTCACTAAAGCGCACCTGGTGGTCTGATTGTGCAGTGTTGCGTTTCGATCACAAAGCTTTGACCTGTGCTTTTCAAGCTAGTTAAATATGTAACTGTGTACACTGTTGTTCATACACTATTTTCATGTATACAGATGTTGCTTTTTATGCCTCTGAAACTTGATAGAGATACTTGTACATAATATAACTTCAATTGAGAGGCCATTTTCTACTGCAGTCGAGTTGATTTATTGTTTTGCGGTTCCCACCAAGTCTGTCCAGTGGCACTGCTTGACTGAGCCCATGTTTTTGTTACCGATAATAACGAGATTTGTGTAAATATAATTTATTGCTTGCCGCTCGAAGTAACATCTGGCGGCAATTTGGTGGTCACAACGGATGCTACTGATGATGTGTCGTTTATATTTTGAAACACCAGTGTTATATTGCAAGGTGCCTGCTAGACTATTGTGATGACGATAATGATTAAGATGACGATGATAAATGGCAATATTTATGAATGCCTATATTCCACAACCCGCTGATCAATATAAACAATTAGTTAATTAATTGCAATCTACATAATTATGCCAACGTAAAAAAGATAAAATGCAAACTATTTAGGTATTTGTGTATTTCAGTTTGCTGCATTATTCCATCGGTTTCTGCTTCAGAAATTAAGAATTTCGTGAGCGAGTCAGCTGGAGAAATAGGTTATTCACAGACAGAGGTAGAATTGTGACATGTGACGGAGAGTCTGCGTGATTTCTCGGGATGATTAAAGCTGATGTGTAACGAATGAAATGGAGTTTGTTGATCATATCAGTTGGTGCATACACATATACAAACAGAATAAATACCATATCTTATCAATTGGTGCAAACATGAAAAAATCTCAATATCTCAGATATTTAATGTATATTGATCTTCGATTGAGATATTTGCTTATATATTTTTTTACAATTTCTTGGATGCCCGAACATATCACATTCCAGGGGTAACATTTTAACAATCTAGGCATTTCTTCCACCCCTTTTTGGTCTTTGATACAAATTATTCTACTTGCAATGCACAGCAGAAAACATGGAAGAAGTCTTCTTCAGAAAGAAAAAAAACATTTAATGATCATAACCAATTGAACATAGGTTTTAATACAAATAATTTTCAAAAATATTTATCTCCCCATCAGTGTAAAACTGACAAGCAAATTAATTGCGACTGGCAAATGAAGTCTTAAAGTGAAACATACACTCGCAGACAATATTTTTGTTCCCATCAACAATTTCCTCTAACGAACTATGATTGTTCACTATGTACAGTTATCTACAAAATGTGTCGACAAATCTACAAGAAGTAGCTTATCAACCCCCTGGGGTTGGTCACAGTTGGCAGCTCTTTCAAGTATCTGGTAATCTGAATTGTTCCAGAGTGCACTGCTTTTCTTGGCTAAACTTGCTGAAAAAGCCAGGAGCAATCTCTTCTGCTGTACCAACTGCCAGCAATCCCTGTGACAGTGTCATGCCAACCACCAGCAATCCTTGCTGTACCAACTGCTAGCAACCACCAGTAATCATTGCCATGCCAGCCACCAGCAATCCTTTTTGCTGTGCCAACTGCCAGTAATCATTGCTGTACCAATGCCAGCAATTCTTGCCATACTAATGCCAGCAATCGTTGTTATACCAACTGCTAGCAATCCTTGCTGTACCAATGCTAGCAATCCTTGCCATGCTAACCCCCACCAATCCTGCTGTGCCAACCGCCAGCAATCCTTGCTGTGCCAACTGCGAGCAATCCTTGCTGTGCTAACCGCCAGCAATCCTTGCTGTACCAATACAAGCAATCCTTGTACCAACCGCTGGCAATCCTTGTTGTACCAATACAAGCAATCCTTGTTGTACCAATGCAAGCAATCCTTGTTGTACCAATGCCAGCAATCCTTGTTGTACCAATGCCAGCAATCCTTGTTGTACCAATGCAAGCAATCCTTGTTGTACCAATGCCAGCAATCCTTGTTGTACCAATGCCAGCAATCCTTGTTGTACCAATGCAAGCAATCCTTGTTGTACCAATGCCAGCAATCCTTGCTGTACCAACCACTAGCAATGCTTGCTGTACCAATGCTAGCAATTCTTGCCATACCAACTATCAACAATCCTTGCCATGCCAACTGCCAACAATCCTTGCCATGCCAACTGCCAGCAATCCTTGATGCACCAATTGCCAGCAATCCTTAGGATATACCAACTGCCAACAATCCTTGCCATGCCAACCGCCAGCAATACCTGCTGTATCAATGCCAGCGATATTTGCCATGCCAACTGTCAGCAATCCTTTCCATACCAACCACAAGCAAACTTTGCTGTGCCCAAGCACCAGCAATCTTTTCTGTAAGCGTCAGCAATCCTTGCTGTGCCAACTGCCAGCAATCCTTTTCATACCAACCAACTTTTCTCAAGAAATAACAACCTTTACCACACTCTGACTACAACCCATGAATCATTTGCCGCCTCATCTTCGGCTACAGTATTTGGCAGTGTTTGGCTTCACACGGAACTCCAACCATCCAGTCTCGCATCCATCACTGCTGCATAAACTCCTCAAAATTAAACTCGCCACCAGATGGCATGGCAGTTTCCTGCCTCCCCTGCACCAGGTTGTTCTCGTTTTCTTCGTCCGACTCTGACACCGCAAGGTCTACATCAATCCCGGTGGTGCCTTGTCCCTCCACACCACCCTGCGCCGCATTAGACGCCACCTGATTGTTTGCAAATGACCGGAAGAACTCATTCGGATCGAAGCTGTTCTCGTCATTGAAGTCGTACTGCGACATCTGCAGTGCATTCTGGGATTGGTCACCTGCAGCAGACTCGGCTGTAGCATATGAGTAGTCTTGTGCGTTGTCGTCGTACGTATAGTTGAGAGCTTCACTTTGATTGGCCGTCTCGTCTGTTTCCATGGTTTCGTCCCGTCTATTCTGGTTGTCCTCCGAATCACTTCCGCTTGAGCTGAGCTTCGCTGCAACAAACGTCATTGGCAGGTCACTGATAATGCTCAGGTAATGCATGTATCAGTCAATCAAATATAACTCTACTGTTGGAAATGTTCAACATTTTTATATTTAAGTTTTCATACAACTAAATAATTTTGTACTTTTTAAAACTTTCACTTTCACACCAGTTGTTTCTAGAATTTGTCCATGTTTGTTTGCGCAAATCTGTATACGTGTAACAAGAAGAAAGAATATATCATTAACTATTGCCATATTTTGGATGAATTGTACTAAAAACACCACACTAGCCTCGATTTTGGTCTTTTATTTGGCAAGTTAGGCAATATATGCAGAAGTATTTGTTATGCACGTACACACGCAGTACGCACGCACGTACACATCTTAACGCAAATAGATTAACTACATGTTGATAATTCACCAGTACTACAAACACCTGCCCAACAATTAAGTGAACTCACAGAAGTAGTTCTGGTTCTTGCCCTCGTCGTCATCAGAGTTCTCCGGGGTAATCTGCAGATCCTGGGCGAGACTGTCATCTACGTCTGAGCCCCGACCACCCTGAAAACAACCACGAATGTTGTCACAAATCTGGAGATGCACACCGTCTAGATTCCAAAATACAGAAGCACCATGCTATTTTTAATGAATGACAAAGTTGTACAACAGCAGCTTTGGAAACTTCAAAAAAGAACAAGATAGGATCTAGGATCTACCCATAGAATCGGCAATGACAGCATGTGGTACTGCATGGTCATTGGTCAACGTGTCAGGTCAGGGGTCAACATACCTGGTCATAGTGCTGGTAGGACTTCTCATATTCATCATCTCCTTCCACGTCCACAAAGTCATCGTCCCTTGCCATGTTCTGAAACCACAGACAGGCGAGTCAAACAGGAGGAAACATTGATACTTGAATTAGGGATTATTTAACAAGATTTAACAAGATTTGCCATCCAAGCCAAAGGCCCAGATGGCAAGTGGACAAGGAAGCCATTGGCTTATCGAGAGTCCAACAATGTTCACCTACTTATAACCCGCCCTCCTGATATATGTGTCAACCTTGTTTTTAAACATTTACAAGACAATGACCATTTAGGAAGTGCTCATTTATCTGGTTCTTTGTCTATTACTCAGCAACATTTTCCATTCCCACCTGCTCTACATATCCTCTTGTATCTACTGATTATAACAAACCCACATGGAACTATAAAATCCCACTGATCCACTCAAATAACAAATAAAAGGGCAGGTTTTTTCCATTTCTGATATGGCTTTTTGACAACAATGATATGGTGAACGTTCCCAGCAACATAACTATGAACTACAATAACTGGTAGGTCATTCAGTCAATATAATACCAGTGAACTGACCCTCATGCCAGCGAGGGCATCCTCTTCTTCCCCTTCGGGCATCTCATGCTGCAGTCCAAATGAGTCGTTAGACATCTCAGCCGTCGTGACATTCTCCTTCATGACGCCCATGCTGTCGACACTCTCCATGTCAACACCTACAAAATATTGTGTCAGTTATGTCATGTGACATGTCACATGGGGCGCAGTGGTTGTGTGGTAGAGCGTCGGGCTTTCAGTGGAGGGGACTGGAGTTTGAAACCACCTGCTGCTATTCTGAAACTAGGACAATTTCGTTCACCCCACTTTGCCTGTGTCTTTTGGAAGAGAAACTAAAAGCTGTTGGTTCCTCTATCTGGTGTATATGCCAGGGGAAATAAAAGATCCCACACAGGTAAATGGAAAAAACCTGTTGTGGACTCACATAACTGGTGATCTGGATCTCTAAACTCACCGTACCATCTCCCAGTTTAGCTGTGATCAGCTGTAAAGGTAGTACCTCATCAAACATCATCAAGTATCAAGCACCCAATGTCATTGTGACAATATTGGAATGAAAAAATTTTTTTTTGGAATAACTGAACAGTTGTATCGACATCGTGACTTATGGTTAAATTTCAAAATGAAAATTTTTATAAAAAACTTTATTTAGACAAATCAGCTTTTAGTACAATTCTACATATACAAAGCTTATAAATGAAAAGCTTGAAAGGAGGAACATTTTAGCCATAATCCTTGACCATGAATGACTGCTCCCATGACTACACATTACATACCATCTGGGTTCCCAGTGAATGACGTTCCCGTGACAACGCTGTCTGTCTCAGCCGCATCCAAGGCTGCCTCCTCCGTGGCCCTGATCGAGTCCTCCAACTGGACCAGGTTTTCCTCCTGCTACAAACGAGAACACACACATCATCTCTTGCTATTACTCTCGTTACACAACCCTCGTTAAGACGCTCACAGCAGTAGTAGTAGGTAGTGGTAAGAGCATTATTTGAATGGTCAATGGGCCATCACATACACTCTTACAAACTGTCACATAACATAAAATAAACACCATTAAAAACACAGTAGATAAAAAACAAGCAAAACAAAATAATTAATCACATAAAACATTTAGTTACAATTCTAAATAACAACTTTACAATTCTAAAACATCGATATTAAAAAATCATATAAACATCAGTTACAATTCTAAGATATAAATTTACTAATCTGAAATTCAATAATCAATTAAACAATTCTAAAACATTAATAAAAATCCCTGGGCAGTTAGACACTCAATTTACAAACTACTCATAACATCAAACTGATGACAAAAATGCAGCAAAAAAAGAGAACCAGACTGATACTGGTATAGATAAGCAGTAAATAAGACTGCAGCCTGCCACACCTACTTCGCTCAATGCCTGTACGCAGACTTCCATGAACCTCTCTGCAGTCTGTGTGAACTGACTCTCCTTGCCGTTGTAGGCACAACTGTTCTTGTAGATGAGTTCAACGTCCTCATAGAACGCCTCACGCGTCTTGTACATCTGAGAGTTCACATTCTACAAGACAGAAACACTCAATGCTTTAACAGACATATTATGTTTAGATGATCTGGTAACAATACACTGTGTAACAGTTATCTGGGGCATTGCCATATTTCCAACAATCGTTCCATGTTACTTGTGTGAAAAGGACATTTGCTACAAGTTTCAACTGTTTTCAGCACTATCACCCAGAGCTTATTGGTTATCTTTTGTCCACACAACAAAATGGCCACTAAACCTGTACATGTAGCAGTTTCGTTGTTGCCTGTTTTATGAACTACCGGTAACTTTGGAACATAGAGGAATTTCAAGTAAAAACCAAAATATCTGCCATTACCAGGATAACATCTTGGAAGAGTTGAATCTTTGAACTCAACATATGTTGACTCCATCTCTCATGAGCCACTGCAGAGGTGTCCATGATGTGACTCAAACAATTCTGCTAACTCTCTCACAAGATGGTATGACTGAATGAATGAAGTTTGAAATCTTTGTGTCATTAAATCTCATCTGGTATAATTGTTTAAATTTTGGTGGAGAGCCTCTATGCAATGTGGCAAACTTTAATAGAGCATCAAGTATTATGGTAGATGGCTTTTACATAATGCTAGAAACCTTAAGAGAACACCAAGTACTATGATAGAGGGCCTTCAAGTAATATCACAAACCTTGAGTAATGTTGTGAGATCCATTGGCTTCTTAATGACGTCGTAGTAATCCTTGACAAACTTCTTGTTGACAGGCTGGTGGAAGACGTTCCCCTGCAAGATGAAGGGCATTTTTCTTGAGTAAACTCTTGTCAACTAACAGTATGCCATAACTGAAAACTGCAGAAAATATTATATGTCAGCAAAACCTTAGTAGGGGAGACAGGGGCTAGTTGTACACAGGGAAGACAGGGGCTAGTTGTACACAGGGGAGACAGGGGCTAGTTGTACACAGGGGAGACAGGGGCTAGTTGTACACAGGGGAGACAGGGGCTAGTTGTACACAGGGGAGACAGGGGCTAGTTGTACACAGGGGAGACAGGGGCTAGTTGTACACAGGGGAGACAGGGGCTAGTTGTACACAGGGAAGACGGGCTTGTTGTACACAGGGGAGATAGGGGCTAGTTGTACACAGGGGAGACAGGGGCTAGTTGTACACAGGGGAGACAGGGGCTAGTTGTACACAGGGGAGACAGGGGCTAGTTGTACACAGGGGAGACAGGGGCTGGTTGTACACAGGGGATAGTTGTACACTGGGGAGACAGGGGCTAGTTGTACACAGGGGAGACAGGGGCTAGTTGTACACAGGGGAGACAGGGGCTGGTTGTACACAGGGGAGACAGGGGCTAGTTGTACACAGGGGAGACAGGGGCTAGTTGTACACAGGGGAGACAGGGGCTAGTTGTACACAGGGGAGACAGGGGCTAGTTGTACACAGGGGAGACAGGGGCTAGTTGTACACAGGGAGACAGGGGCTAGTTGTACACAGGGGAGACAGGGGCTAGTTGTACACAGGGGAGACAGGGGCTAGTTGTACACAGGGGAGACAGGGGCTAGTTGTACACAGGGGAGACAGGGGCTAGTTGTCCACAGGGGAGACAGGGGCTAGTTGTACACAGGGGAGACAGGGGCTGGTTGTACACAGGGGAGACAGGGGATAGTTGTACACAGGGGAGACAGGGGCTAGTTGTATACAGGAGAGACAGGGGATAGTTGTACACAGGGGAGACAGGGGCTAGTTGTACACAGGGGAGACAGGGGCTGGTTGTACACGGGGAGACAGGGGCTAGTTGTACACAGGGGAGACAGGGGATAGTTGTACACAGGGGAGACAGGGGCTAGTTGTACACAGGGGAGACAGGGGCTGGTTGTACACAGGGGAGACAGGGGCTAGTTGTACACAGGGGAGACAGGGGCTAGTTGTACACAGGGGAGACAGGGGCTAGTTGTACACAGGGGAGACAGGGGCTGGTTGTACACAGGGGAGACAGGGGCTAGTTGTACACAGGGGAGACAGGGGCTGGTTGTACACAGGGGAGACAGGGGCTGGTTGTACACAGGGGAGACAGGGGCTAGTTGTACACAGGGGAGACAGGGGCTAGTTGTACACAGGGGAGACAGGGGCTGGTTGTACACAGGGGAGACAGGGGCTGGTTGTACACAGGGGAGACAGGGGCTAGTTGTACACAGGGGAGACAGGGGCTAGTTGTACACAGGGGAGACAGGGGCTAGTTGTACACAGGGGAGACAGGGGCTAGTTGTACACAGGGGAGACAGGGGCTGGTTGTACACAGGGGAGACAGGGGCTAGTTGTACACAGGGGAGACAGGGGCTGGTTGTACACAGGGGAGACAGGGGCTAGTTGTACACAGGGGAGACAGGGGCTGGTTGTACACAGGGGAGACAGGGGCTAGTTGTACACAGGGGAGACAGGGGCTAGTTGTACACAGGGGAGACAGGGGCTAGTTGTACACAGGGGAGACAGGGGCTAATTGTACACAGGGGCTAGTTGTACACAGGGGAGACAGGGGATAGTTGTACACAGGGGCTAGTTGTACACAGGGGAGACAGGGGTTGGTTGTAACAAAAACAGCATATTTCAGGATTGCTGTTCGAATTGTTACCCAATCGAAACTTTTAATGCCAAAAAACCCACAAATATCTCCCGCAGATAGCCAGTGTATAAATAAATACTTAATACAACAGACATTTGTGCAATGATATGCTTTATGACGTTTCCTAGTGTTACAATTTACAGTTTAATCTGCGGTTACCAAAGACCATATAATTTGTTTTTGATACAATTTACTTCAATGACAACTTGTTTACATTGAACCATGTATACAGTTTATCAAGTTCAGAGTTTGCTACACTTATAAGACTATGTACATCTGCATCAGAATATAAAATATTGGTGTTATCTGCAAATAGAACAACTTTAAGGAGTTGTGATACGTTACAGATACCATTAATATATAAGACATAACAAATCACCGAAAAAAAAGCACCAGTTTTTACCTTTTCAATAAATCTACTTGACATCACAAATGACATGTTTAAATCTACTGACAAACATACTGTTACCTTGCGAAATAATTTTAATTAATAGTTTAGTCTGTAGTACGTATGTTACAACTTACCCGTGTTACAATTAGCCCCGGTCTCCCCCATCCTTACTGTTGTATCTTTATTTGTGCAAAGAACACGCAAAACGATCTGCATTTCAAAGCAGTAGAACATTGGAAACAAAACACAAAAAGAATCCTTACATTTGGCACGGTGCGGAGTCTGTCTTCCACAATGGTGGCGAGGATGTAGGAGAACGCCACAAGGTCATTGTCGTCCAACAGAGGATTGATGGCTTTCTCCAGGCGCATAAACTTCTCCTCTTTCTGTCGTCATAGCAACGTACATAACACATTAGTCAACCACCAGGCTGCACAAACTAACTTTTTTACATTTGCTTAATTGTGCATATTACCTTTTACTAGGAATAACTGTATGGTTTTTGTTGCTACTATTAATTATAGCAATTATTACAAAATTGTTAGTATTATTGTCGTTATTCAGAATAACAACAATGTGGGAAACGACAAAAGCAATAACATGTTTAGAAAGAAATTAGCAGGAAAAGTCAACAAAAATAACAACAATCTAATAAAAAATAACTGGTATTCTTAATGTAACGCTTTCTTACATCCAATCTGCGCAGACCTTTGATAATGTTACCTTGTGCTCCCTCATTCATCTACCTCCTTAAGCTTGACAAAATTGTTCTATTAATATTTCCATAACCACTTAATATTAAAAAAACAGTGAAAATACTTGAGTGCTCCGTGCTGCTTGTCGTACAACCTACCTCTGCTATCCTCTGTAGACATAGGTCCATCATCTTCTGTCCCGCAGCAGTCAGCACACTCTTGGGGCCTGCACAGATTTACTTTTGTTTAGGGTCCATCTCAAAACATCAATGTTTCATATCACAGAAATGCGCAAATGACTGCACAAATGATAGCCGGACACTTTGGATGAAAAAAAACAAAATGTATACGTTAAGAAGGTTAAATAAGGTTTGCAGTTCTACAAAGTTCAGATATGTGAATTTCAGACAGTACTATCAATAGTAAATTGAACTATCGATAGTCATTGTCGATAGTACACTGATCTATCGGTGGTAACAATAGTTGGCAAAACAAATCAGCAGGGCTACTTGTGTCACTGTAATATATTGATAGAAATAAACATGTTTTTGTCAACTATATTGGAAAATTTTATTTATTAATCAACCTGACAGCAACAATCATTGACATGGGCAGTGTCATTTACGAATTCAACATTTTTAGCTGTCAACCTCTAAGACTACGTCATAGCGCCACCATTCAAATACGGTTTAGGACTGCTTTCCTGGCTATTTGCTATACTATCGCAATGCTATCGCAATAGTCATGAAACTATCACAATAGTATTGCGCTGTAGTGTAGTGGTTAGCACATCCACATTGCATGACAGAGTTTTGAGTTCAAGACCTGGACTGCGGATGGCTGTTTGGTGTAAAAACCTGGCTCTCAACATTGGAGACTGTGTATCTCTCGTGACTCGGATGATCATGTTAATGTTATTTAATTGGGGACGTAAAAGAACCATTAAGGATGACATGCACCCTGGCAGTGACCACCCTCAATGCCAGCATATAAAGGTCAGATTGGCGATAATGTTCTGAAAAAGGCTGGCTAGTTGAATGAGACCTCGAAACACCATACAATTGTTGTAACCACAACATACAGACTAGTCAGTTAATAGAACGTTGCCGAGTGCTGGAAACAACTACAACTAGAATAGTTATACAGTTGTCATAATACTATCGCAATAGTGACTGTCCCGATAGTCACCCCTACTAATAATAATAGTCAAGAATTCAACGATTATCAAGGTTTTCAAAGTCTAGGTTTTTCAAGGATTGATAAGTTCTTTACATGGCAGTCGTTGTGTTTTAAGGGTTTTCAGTTCCTTCAATATTTTCAAACGATTGTAATTTTCTTGAATGGCCAAAACAATAAAAAGAATTCTGAATAAACTTCCAGCAGGACTATGTGAGCAATGAAATGCGCCTAGAGAAAAGTCGACTGATCGACTCACCGTTGTACAACTCGCTGTTCTTCACGATCTGGTTGACATCGACTAGGAACAACTCACGGGACTGGTACTTCCTGTTTCTGATGTTCTACAAAAGATCATCTTCCCATGAAGACAGGTCAACAGGTCATATGCTACTGGAATTAATTAACGCCAGGCCAATGGTAAGTCTAAACAGATAATGTTCTTTAATTAAAACCTGCCATAATCTGATATGCCGGCTAACAGCTCCTCAGCCCTTATGCAGTTTATGTGACATGTTCAAGGTGAAGTAAATCTAATGATGAAGGCTGACAGATTTGGTAAAAAGGCGTTATTTGCAGCTTTCAGTCTTCACTGGCAATCTTCACTGTGTTCTCTCTCGCTGGGTAATCTTCATATTTTATATGACCACTTTAAAGATATTGTTCCCAAGATGTATGTAAATAACAAAATGACCTTTGTCAACCATGCACTCGAGATGCCACTGACCTCCCTGATAGTCTGTAGGTCCATTGGCTGTTTCACAATCTTGTGGTAGTCCGGCACGAGTTTAGGGTTGACTGGCATCAGGAACAGGTGGATCTGTAACATATCAGGTACACACATGTTCTGTTTCACTGAAGCCAAGTTTCTCTATCATATGAATATGGAACCTTGATAGTTTCTACTTCAGAGGTAAATGAGGGATTGGAGTCTTTGGAAAGTTAGCACAAACCAAAATACTGGACATTTCACAACCTACTTCTTAGAACATGATCCAGGTTTATGCATACAAATGCTCACATGTATACAAGCATGCACACGGACACACACACACACACACACACACACACACACACACACACACACACACACACACACACACACACACACACACACACACACACACACACACCACACACACAAACACACACACACACACACACACGCATGTCATGCACGCACACACGTACATGCCAAACACACATTAAATATACAAAAATGTACACATAATATTATGCTTGTTGCTAATAACCACGTACATTAGGAATGTCTCGCAGTTCATTGAGTAAATTCTCGAAGATGCTGGACATCGACACAACAGGGTCTGTCCGCCTGCGATTGGACGACTTGTGTGGCTTCTGAAATCATCATCAGTTATATAAGCCAATCAGATTTGATACATTTCAGCTGCTGTGAACCTGCTAAAAAGTGTAACATTTAATTATCAGTTCATTTGGTATATATTCTTTATATTTTGTAAAATACATGACAATCATGTATTACAGCAAAACACTAAAGTGAACATATTGCCAGGTCACAAATAAATTTAATGTGCCTGACCCCAAGCCTGATTGTTTTATCTGAATACTAATGCCTTTTATTCATGTTTAGACTATTGTATAGCATCATGCAGCACCATGTTACTAAGGCGCAATATAAATATCGTATTTTTTATTATTAAATATTATTAATCCATCCTAATTTCTTGCATTTATGGTTTCACAAGCCTACCTAGGTTACAATAGACTCCTCAGAAATACAATGGCTTACAATATTACGAGTGTAGTGGAATGGCTGTAAAACAGCCTATTCCAAGCTGTAAACAAACATTTCTATTAGATCTGATGGAGAAAATTAGTATTAAAGCCCCTTAATTAACTAAATGTTTTGCTTGTTTCATTTTAGAATTATTTTGCAAAAAGTTGAACCTAGAATCCACTACAACATACTTGTTTGTTGGTGCAAATGTGTTATTTAGTTTTGATGAAATCATCCTATATATTTTTTTATTATTTTTGACTGGGCCCAGTTGAAATTCTACAAAAATGAAAAAAAGTGGCTCCGCTTCTATATACCATATGGCTACTCATACTATCACAAGTTACCCAGTCTAATGATCAAAGGCAATTCTTTTGAAGATCTTAAAAGTATGCACTTATTTATCTAAACCAACAGCACATATTACTTATTCATACATTACAGCTTTGGACATCAACAAACATGATTTGTAATTAGCTAAATGAATAGAGGGAGCTGTGAACAAATCAGTCATTACCTTGAGGTAGTCGCAGTGGATGACAGTGCCGGCCCGCCGCCTCTTCTTGCTCTCTGCCACCAGCTTGGGGAAGGTAAGCACCAGAGCCTTCCTTCGCACCTGGTCAGCACTGTGAACACACCCCACTCTCTCAGTGCACATACTTGAGTAACTGTACCAGGAACTGTTCCAGGAACTGTACCAGGAACTGTACTAGGAACTGTTCCAGGAACTGTACCAGGAACTGTACCAAGAACTGTACCAAGAACTGGGTAGAAGTACACAGAAAAGAACTGTTCATAGACAAAAGAAAAACAATTGTACACAAAGTAAACCTTTTCAAAAGTAGTCAACATATATTGTTTTGTACAACCGTTGGAAGATTGGAAATAGATAAGAAACATATCATACACTATATTCTCACATTAACAGGCTTGAATGTGATGACCAGCTGTTGGTTGTCAAACTCAGCGTTGCAAATGCAGGTGCAAAATGGTCAAATAGATCATGCAAGGAACCCACTTTTAGAACCGAATGCCAGTTTTGGTAATGTACCAGTTTGACATTGAATACCAGTTTTGTTAGTGAATGCTGGTTTTGGTACATCTTTCCTTGTACAATATATGTCCCTCAAACGACAAAGTTGGTAACATAATAATTTGATTTCTTTTGAAACTACAACGATACTTAATATCTTCACTGACATTTATATGAACCTCACAAACACAACTATTATATGGTAACATAAAACAGTGCACTGTCATAGAAAGGTAATACAAACATCAAACTTGGACGAGACCAGTCCCACTCACTGTTTGACGAGCTGTTTCGAGATGGTGACCTTGGTGCCCTCCACATTAATGAGGTCCTGATCGACAAGGTCAGACTTCTCCAGGGCTTCCTCCTGCTCCTCCGACATCGCCACGGTGATGGGGGCGGTGCTGGCTGAGCCCTCGAGGCGGTGATACAGGGGACACTCCTTGTTTGTACGCATGTGGCCAATCTGACCGCAAGCCCCACACTTCAGCTGCAAGTGGGTAGTCATGTTTTAATAATTAACTTAATTAATAGTTGATTTAGTATCGGAAGAAACATCACAAATACAAGATCAAACATTAACAATTTTATTGACGTATTGTTTAGAATTTCCACCAGATTTGTCATTATATCATCAACATTAAATCAAATATAATATTTATTCTTAATTAAGCATTACAAAAATGATTAATTAGCATATAACGATGTGAGAATTCTGAGAAAATATTTCCCAATATGTAAACAAATTATATGAAAGCAAATCAATATTCAGATGCTTCCCTGATTTTCAAACTTGCTATCGTTTCATATTAACCACTGTAACAGCAACGAATAGTCATTTCATCAACTTACACTGGTCAGCAATGTTGCTACATTTCATGTTTCATACTTCTGTAAATGCACATTTGAATTTGGACTAACGGGCAAATGCTTTCTCAAACATTCTAGATTTGTTTGTAAAAGAATTGACATGTATCAAGCTGTATTCTGACAACCTCTGTGCGAACTGAAGCAGTGCAAATTTAAGGAACTGTCCACATTTCTAACAGACACAACTGAATACAGGTCTTCAACATGAGACCACCCAACTGCCTCTATTCATTCCAATACCTACTGCACACAATTTTGATAGCTTATTAAAGGGGGGCAGCCGTGGCCTAGTGGTTAAGTTGTTGGACTCTAAATTCAAGGGTTGTGAGTTCAAGACACACACTGGGCACGGTTCATTTTCGAAGCTTAGGCAATTTCGTTTACCCTACTTTGCCTCAGTCTACTCAGCTGCAAATAAGTACAAACACTGTTTGGAAGGTACCAGGAGAGTCAGTATAACTGCACTCTAAGTTGTTTCGCACTATAGAAACTAGGTTTAAACACTGGCCATATAAGCCTTCATGGCTTCCTTAAGGCGTAATACCTTGGGAATGACTATACCTTTTTTATTAAAGGTTTTATTAACAGTTTAACTGGTTGCATCACTGCTGGTATTGTCATCACTTATGATATTGGTATCTCTGTCCTGACCTTCAAAGCTGCCATTTCTTTCTTCTTCTTCTTCTTCAGTTTCTTCGGGGCAGGGGGTTGTAGGGCCATCTGTCGCTCCTTCTCCTGGTTTCTCTTGATTCGTCGCAGCTTCTCTTGAAGTCTGATGGGGCACACAACAGAAATCATTTGACGTAACATAATTTTTTAACAGGGTAGATGCATGCTTTAGAAGATTTTCATTTAATAAAAAGGACAAATGTATTCATGATAATAATAATAATTATCACAATAGTTATTTTGAAATGATTCAACCAAATTTGTGGTGAGTAAAATTTTTTTAAATATGAACTTTAAAATATCAACATTTTACATAGGAGAAATCAAACACAATTTGGTGCTGCTATTAAATGAATATGAGGACTTATCCCTGCAGTGATATTATGATAAGCAGCATTTGGTTACATTTCCCAGAAGTGACTTTATGACGAGTGTCATTTGATTGTTATAAAACATACCTTGAGAATTTTATACGAAACAGTTTCTGTTCATGTTTCTTGTTGAAGGAACAGGTTGTGTCTAAAAAAGGAAACTTTACCTTCTGCGTTCCTTCTTCATTTCCTCTTTCTGAGATTCATCCATTGTTGCAAACGAACGGCTACAAAACCGAAAACATGATCATCTTTTATAGCTACAAAACAACAGAGACTAGATAATGACATCATCACCTTTTATAGCTATAAAACAGAGACTAGCACAGTGACATCATCACCTTGTTTAGCTATAAAACAGAGACTAGCACAGTGACATCGTTACCTTTTATAGCTATAAAACAGAGACTAGCACAGTGACATCATCTCCTTTTATAGCTATAAAACAGAAACTAGTACAGTGACATTATCACATTTTAAGGATACAAGCAGATAATATCATACATAAAATAACAACATATTAAATGATGGCTTCAATATTCTTTAGTTTTTGCATTTATGCAACATATGTACAGACAAGAATATCTAAAAAAACAAATTGTTCCTATGAACCTGGAAATGTTTGACGCTGCATATTTTGCAGTTAGAAAACACTATTTAGCTTTTGTGGATTTTAAAATAAATTTCTTTTGACCTGACTCTTCCTGCATAGTGGCAGTACATTCTGATTTAGAGATTATTGTTTTGTGGATTTTGTAAACTTGCAAAATTCATAAAAATTTCTTGGAATGTCCAGGCACTACTTACAGGAATGTCCAGGCACTACTTACATGAATATCCAGGCACTACTTACATGAATGTCCAGACACTACTTACATGAATGTCCAGGCACTACTTACATGAATGTCCAGGCACTACTTACATGAATGGCCAGGCACTACTTACATGAATGCACTGTCCCTGGTTTGTCTGATTCGGACGTATGTGTCTATTATTGTCGGCCGACGGACAATCTCCGTACGTGTGTACTGCTGACCTTCTTCGTTGCAGAACGTCCTTGTTATCTTTAGCTTTTTCACCTGGTGTGCAAAACAGACATCAATACTGCAACAAATGAATTGCTAATGTTTCTTTTGAAATGCATTTTTCCAATGCCGTGTTTTACCCTGTGTCCAGGTGCATGGGGAAATGCCGTGTTTCACCCTGTGTCCAGGTGCATGGGGAAATGTCGTGTTTTACCCTGTGTCCAGGTGCATGGGGAAATGCTACACCTTTGATAGTTTCATATAATAATAATTATTAATTCACTAAATGTATATGGTGCCTGAATCAATAAATTAATCTGCACAAAACACTTTTACAACATAGGCCCGTGTTACGAGACTTGTGAAATGCTATCACTGGAGCTTTCCTTGATGAAAATACTGAAAACATACAGTAACTTTAGGTTTCAGTAACAACAAATGTCACTGTTAATTTTTTTATTAAAGTGCATAGAAATATTAATTATAAGCACAACCTTTCAATGTTCAGATATCATCATTACAGTTATACAGTTTTATAATGATAGACATATTGGAAAATATAAAAAATATTAATTTTAAACATGACCTACAATGGATTTACTCAGTACAGCTTTGGTTGATAAATAATAAATTATATTAACAATAAACATGTTTTGGGTTACTGCAGGCAGAGTCAACCCAACTTCCCCCACCCTGACCCACCCCTTGGGTGTCTGAGTCATCATCCTTTTTCTTCTTGTCCTTCTTCCCAAAGTCATCTCCGGCCATCATCTTCTGCAATTCTCGTCTCTCAGCCTCTTCCTGCTCCAGGATTATCTGGGAACACAGGAGTCATGTACGGATTCATTTAAAGGACCTTCTTCGATCCAACTTTTTTGTCTCGTAATAGAATCATCTTTGTACATCATTTGTACACATTGTTTTAGCTTGGGTGAAATCATCGGACAAACTAGTAAACTGTTTTTTACTGGATCCATAAAAAATTCTGCAAAAAAGGGAAAGTTTTGCTGACTCTATATATACTATAAAATATACCTGTCTACACATTTACAAGTTACGATCACAGCCAATTCTTTTGATGATTTCAACAAAAGAACATACTTTTTATAAGACGACTGCACAGATTACTTTCACACACTATACTTTTGAAAAAACCTGGTTCACGATGTGCTAATCGAATTGAGGAGTAAGCTATAGACATTGACAAGGCAGAGTGAGACAGCAGTCAGTATCATGACAAGTTTTCCTGCAGTTTAAATGGATGTTGTTATGTTTACAGCAATGGAGAACGTGGAACTACACAGGCGAGATGTTGTAATCAATTAGATTACACATCAATGAGATTACACATCAATGAGATTACACATCAATGTAAACATTGATGTGTAATCTAATTGTGGAGGGGTTAAGCAGCTATTTAGTTGTACAACGATGTGGTTTCTACCAAAACATCAAATATTTTTTTAGCACAATTCCTAAGGATGCTGGGTGACTGACCACTAAACACAACTGATGGGGACGATTCAGCGCACGTGAAAGGAGTTTTCTTGTAGCAAATTCCAAAGTCACCAAAGAAACTGTGACAATTTTTAACGATTGGTCAGAACACATAAAGGACACATTTTTTATCACTTTTCAATGGCTAGCCCCCATTTACGTTAGCCATTTGTCCAACTTGCATCTAGGGATTATCGCAGTCTCAAACTCAGATCAAATTCGTTAATTTTAGCAGAAGCTGAAAACAAAGATGGCGGATAACCTGTGAGCTTGTCTTCTTATTGGCCAACATGTTCTCAATGTTCTTTCCCATCTCTTCAAGGTCGGATTCATCGCCAGAACTTGAGTCTTCATCTGTTGATAATATCTCATCTGATGCCAGCACTCTGAAGAGGGGGAAGGCAAGCCATTAATGTATCTGGCTGTTCCAGACATGTCACATCCTCCCACCCAGATGTCACTTGGATAAAGCAAAACATAAATCAACAACGCCAGTTCACTGAGGATGATTAACCCTCTAGGATGATTAACCCACTAGTATAATTAACCCTCTTCCCACCTGACTACATAGCCTGAAATACATGAATGTGAGGGAAACAAAAATACTACATGTTTATGACTTCTTTTGCTTGTTACAAAGTCACTTTCTGTAGTTGTACCACATAATTTTAGCAAAATATTCCATGAAAGAAAAAAACATAATTATGCTAATCTCTGTCCCCAATGACTTTGGCTATGACTTGCTTCTGTTTTTCTGGAAACTGAAATTATCTAAACAAATGAATGAATTATGTATCATCATCAATATCTGCCCCCAGGGGGACACCTTCAATAGTTGGATAATTTGAAAAAGTCTGGGGTCCAAAACCAACCCATTGGCACTGATCAACAACAGACAGACTGACAGACAGATGAGATACTTGCCTATTCTGGAGTTCAAATATCCTGTGACATTCCTCCTTGTACTTCTCCTGGTGTTCGGCCACTGAGAAGCGATTACCTCGCGCAAACTTGGTCATGCCTAAAACAGAGAAGATGGGGAGTGGGCTAGGTGTCACGATTGAAGGAGATAACAATGGGATATTCTGGGGTCCGCCTGAAACTGTTTGAATGTTACAACGATGGGGAATAAAGCAGTTTGAAGTATTGCTGCTGAATAAAATGTCATATACCGTATGCAATATATTATACACAAATTATTTATTAAGTACATGCACAATAAAAATATAATGAAAACAGAAATATCACATCATGAACGCTATTAGAAATTATAATACTAATAGCTCCATTAATGCAACACAAATTGACACATCAATACAAGGAATGATCCCGGGTATATAACTCCAGCTAAGGGTAGATGACCCCTACTAAGAGTTTATCTGACTGCCAGTCAGTCTTCTCACCTTCTTGGCCAGCCTTGGCTTGTTCAGTAGACATCGTCCTCACGACATCAATCACCTCCCAGCGAGACAGCTTCTTGATCTGTCAATGATGTCATCATCACTAACACTGACTACTTGGGCATGGCTATCCCACGAGTTTGGTGGCAGACAAAAAACAAAAAAGCCCCCCAAACTAGGGCAAGATGATTCTGAGTTGTTCCCCTTCTGCACTAATGAACATCTGGTCTTTATTTACTTTGCTTATCAATTAAATCAAAATCCAAACATTAAATATTCTTATCACAGTATATCGATTTATTCTAAGAATACAATATATTTTTCATTCAGTAAGAGCTCCAAATGTTTATGCTGTTTTTTTATAACAGAAGTTAATTAACACAGCATTGATGCAATACTAACAATTGGTTTTATGCAATATAATCTCAACATACACCAGTTACTAACAAATGTAATTAAAATATAATGCAGGTACTACTATTTTTAAATTGATAGAAGTTGCCAATTAAAATGCATTCTGACCCACCTCTGCCTCAGCAACACCAAACTTCCTCAGCAGTTGCTTGGCATCTTTGAGGGACAACTTGCGGAGGTCAGCATCTGTGCCAGTCACTGTACGCTTGACCGGAGTCTGGCTATTTGACTCGTCCTGGCAACAGAGAGTGGTCACTACAGTAAGCAAAGTGGAATGAAATGATCAACTCCATTTTGTTACATTTTCATTTGTAATAACACGTGTCAACCCTGTTAGCTGGCCATGACTATTACAAGAATTCCATAAGACTGGGATATAGTGATTATATTAATACCATGAAATTTCAGAAAAGATTTTTGGGTAAAACGTAAGCGTTAGCATGTATGCAATAATGTGTCAAATAAAGAATGTCCACCTGTCTATCGTTTTGTCTGTCATCTGTCTGTCTGTCTGTCTGTCTGTCTGTGTATTCATTGTCATTTTGTCTGTCATTGTCAACTGGTTCCTACTGAGACGTATTATCATTTGTCAGAAGTACAAGGCTTCAATAAAAATTACCTGTTAAACATTCTCTATTTATATTTTGTTACTTTGTTTGGGGTTATAGAGTTATCCTATTTCTGAATAATATCTTGCTACTGTAGGGATGTCTTAGGCATCAGGAAAGTGTCTTTAGTCTCAATACTGTGCTAACAATACAAACCGGGATATGGCAGTAACTTAATCAAGTGATTTGCCTTCACGGGTTAATGGATAAAAAAATAGCTAATACAATAAAATGAACGATTCTCACCTTTGACTGTTGCGGTTTGTTGGGGACTTTGACGTATGAGAAGCCTTCTCCACAGCCTGAGGGGTCAGCTACCCCAGTGAGGGCAAGTAGACATCGCCCCTTCATTGCTGCAATGTACGCTCTGGTTGTGTTCCACGGGGCCGCTTTCACCTTACAGATTTGTCCATGGTCAGAAAAATATCACACGCATGCATGCATGCACTTATCATCGACAACTGCTTCATAATAATTTTAATTATTAGAGGTGTGCAATCTCTGTAGCTTCAAAAAAACACAATGTAAAAAATATTAAGATAATTGCTATTGGATTTTCAATAAACTGTGTAGCCAGCGTTGTTGCCAAACACAGATCACTAATTATCTGTACATTAAAGTGTCTATGATGTGGTTGCCGCAAGTTCTAATTCTATTTGAAAAAGTGACTTATATGTTATTTGTGCATCTAATATCTATGTTATAAATAATGTGGCAAACAAAAATCTGCATTTTGAAAGTTGGGCGTGAGGTCAAAGTTCATTTACCTCATCATCCATCTTGACCTGGTTGTCTTCATCGTCGTCTTCTGGGGCAAATATTGACTTCTCCCCATACCCAGCATCCTGAAATAAGAACGGTAACATTTCCTGTCATATAAATTAATTATACAATTAATTATATGATTTGTAATTAAAAATATGCTTGCTCTCTTTGAAACTTGGGTAATTGCGTCAGCTTGATGAAGTTCACTCAGCTGTAGAAACACTGATGGAATAAAACATGAAAGTAATATTTGTAATACTTAAGAAATTCATAATCAGAAGCAATATATAGATGAGACACAGATACTGCAGCAGAGTTCATATCTGATACACTGAACGGCAACGTTTTACTACCTTGGGACAGCATAGATGTGACATCATGGCTCATTGCATAACATTGCTGTAATCACCATTGCATTTTGGCATGCATTTATATTAACTAATTGTTACTAAATAAAATTTAAAAAATTACAAAATAAAAATGCTACCCATGGAATAATACTAACATAATACTAATAATTCTGCTACAGAATGGCCATAGTGTTTGCATGACTTCTAAACGGCCAACACTGACCTTGAGCCTCTGTTCGGCAGACAGCATGCTGTAGTAACCGCAGCACTGCTCCGGACAAACCATCGCTCTCATTTCTTCCTCCGTCGGCAGTCGGAAATCTGACTTCAACACCCACCAGTTGGAGTCCATTCCTGCGGTTACAGCCCATAATTAGTAGGTGTCATGTGCAAAGAGGCCCTTGGCCAGATGTTATTGTGGGCATGAAGTCAGGGCTGGGTCCAATTACGTAATTGTAATTGTAATTGATTACAGCAAAATTGTGTAATTGTAACTGTAATTGATTATGGTTTCAAATTTGTGCTATAATTGTAATTGTAATTGTTATATTTTGTATAATTGAAAATTTATTTCAATTACAATCAATTACAATCAATTACAGTATGTTTCATATCACAAACTACCTGAACAAACTGTCAATAAAATATAATTTAAGTCTCATACAGGTTCAGGGTTGTTTGATTTAAATAATTTTATTTAAATCATTGATTTAAATCATGATTTAAATCACTCCAAAAAAATCATTGATTTATGATTTTTTTTACTTCCGATTTTTGTAATCGCTAATTTATATGAATTTAGCACAAATAATTGTTTATAAGCATTGAGATCAACAGAGTTTTGTATGTCTTTTAATACAAAAGCACAAAGTGTGGACACTTGTGTAGCTGTATTGACACCAGATAGCCTGACAGTCCAATGTTTTATGACATTGCGTATGTCTGAGCTATTCCCTTTTTGAATGCAGTGAAGCTACACAATGTTGTCTTCCAAAGGAAGTATCTTTTCAAGTCAGAAGCCCTGAGTTAAAGTCCACTTAGAGCTTGTGCTAGTTGTTCTCAACTCAGTATGTTGACTCAAGTGAGACAGTCTGGGCTACCATTGTTTAATACTGTACCAGTTTGCAGTCTGGTTAGAGAACCTTAGAGTACACAGGGCCATGGACAGGTGCTAATCCACCCTTTCAGCAAACAATAATTAGCACTGCTACAGCCACAGACACACAGCATGCTTTCCTTTCCAAGACAGATTATGCAACTACAGGAGGTGAAGCCTTGTGGACATTGTCTAATATCTTTATATAAGCAAAAATCATGTACCCTCTGTTAAGACAAGTACCTAGATTGATTTGAAAGAGTTTATAAATACATCAACATATATATATATATATATACATACATACATACATACATACATACATACATACATACATACATACATACATACATACATACATACATACATACATACATACATACATACATACATACATATATATATGTAAAATTTATTAATGTCTATATACCAGATTTAAAATATATATTTATATAATAAAAATATGTTTAAACGGCTGTCTTTTTATTTAGTACAATTCAAAATTCAAGCCACAATTCTTCAACAATTTACAATCATTACCGTTATATTTGTGTATCAATTGTGTACAAAATATTGAAATTCAGCAAAAGTGCAAAACTATATAATTAACAAATGCTGAATATATTTGGTTCCGCATAATGTAATTGTAATTGAAATTGAAACAGTGTAATTGTAATTGTAATTGAATTGAAAAATTATGAGTGTAATTGTAATTGAACTAAAAATTTAAATGTAATTGTAATTGTAATTGATATAATTATGTGTAATTGAACCCACCCCTGCATGAAGTGGTGTAAGAAAACATTTCATAGATTACATCTTGTGACAAATTAATGAGAAACAACTTTTATATAAATGTCCTCATTAAAAGCTACACCTTTTGAAAAAAATGCAAATTTTTTCATAGAAGCCACTACTGCATTCTGAAGACATGTTTAGAAATCTTTGAGTTCTTGTTTGATTTTACCCAGTGCAGTCGAAATTGACTCCACTGAACTTGCCTGTTCGCTTGAAATCAGCGCAGAGTTTGAGTCGCTTGCGAATGCTACTCTCCGAGTGTGACGGGAAAGCCTTCTTAATCTCTTCCATCTTGATTCTGCGTGGCATGTCCTTGCTCTTCCAGAACAGCCTATAGATGAATACCTGTCAACAGATGTGGATGTTTACACAGGTATATTCAGTTGTGGAAAGCCACTCGATTTTGAAGTTACATAATTTGATTCAACTGAATCAAATCACTTGATTGATAATATAAAAAATACACTGACTATTACTACGGAATACAAAATATGGTATTACGCTAATTTACATCTTACTATATAAAAAAGTAAAATTTTAGATGTTTTTTGTCACAGGGTCAGTTTCACAGATGTTTTTTGTTAATGATGGCTTAAGGTCGTTGGGGCAGCTAGCGTGTCAGTTGATCTTTTTATTTTTTTCTTCATAACATGCTAGGAAATATTGAACTGAATGTCGACACCACAAATAATCACCCAGCACTAACATCATATTTTGCCAATCCATCCTTTAAAAAAAATAGTCCTTTTGGAAATTACCGACTTCTTAGAAACGCCGACAATGTTTCCATGTGCAACAACTGCGTCGAGTTTCAAACCACATATATTTGTTTGCCGTGAACATGGAACATACCGTCTGGTTACTGTAATTCCAGTACACATCAATATTATATCTACCTAAATCATATCTAACTAAATCATGTCCTTAAACCAGCAAATATCAGTGCTAATGTAGTTTATTGTGCCTATGAACCTATAACAGAAACGGCCTATGACCCCAAACTGGTGACCTGCCGGATTATGGGCCAATCAAAATGATCGTAAACATGCCCTGCCACGTGTTTGTCATATGGCTGGCGTAATCTGATATCGTAGACGACAACATGTTAAAAATACATATTCAAGGGATATTGTGGTGGCAAATATTAGAAATCGCCATTATGTTTTGTCAACAATACGTAAAATGCCAGTGAAAATCTTCACATTTCAAGCATGATACAAGTATCCATCAACATTTCTGTTATCACAAGCAATCTAGAAACATTATCTAAACAATTTTTTTTCAACTACAACAATTACAGTGCTGAAATTTGGTGTATGAACGCATCTTACATGTAGGCAACTTTACACAGTTTGGAATAACGATTGGTGAAGGGTGTATGTCAAAAATACACTGCCACTTTAGGCTGTCATTCAACGTTTGCTTAATTCATTCACAGTGGTGTGCCAGATGTAATTTGTTTATGTTAACTAAAAGCTCCCTTAAAGTTATCAGTGATGCTGTCAAACTTATATGTATGCCATCTTGTGGCTATTTTTTTACATTTACAAAAATGTTTTAAAAATCTTGCAACATAACCAAATAAATGAAAAACTCCAAATTTTATTAATCTGGAATACTATATAGTGTTTCAACTACAATCTGTGAAGAAATGGTTAATTTTTCTTAAAAACTTCTACTGAAACTACTCAATTCAAGACAAGCATATAATAACCAACCCAGTTAAATTAAATCAAAACTTTAAACAGATGCTCACAGACATGCATGTGCGTATGCACACACGTACACAAACACATGTATTCATGCATATCGTAGTTATTTGGAAAAACACGCATTTTTGTTAATATTAAAAAAAAAAATTATTCTTAAAACAGCTACTGTTGCAACCACAACAATTACAGAAGAAAGTTGAACTTTGGCAGCTGTAACTTATTTAAACTGTTCCTGCATCGAAGGTACAACTGCACAAACACAAAGTGAGACATCACAATTTGGCGGCCTGTATTGAAGCATAAGGATACCTGTAAGAAATCACGAATGAAGTTGTTTGCCCTCTTTGAGTTGGGCCCAGGCACTTCATACAGTGGACACTCCTGCCCAATGGTGTAGATGGAGTCGACCTCACGCACATAATAACTGCAAGGAAACAAGACAGCCATGAATCAGAGTACGATCTAGTACTTGCAGCAAGTTATATGCTACTCAAAAGTCATTTGATGTTCACAAATTTGATACTCTGTTGGTGTTCACATCACTTAGTATTGCAGCCATTTGATGCTCATGCCATTTGATGTTCACATCATATGGCACTCAAAACAGTTGATGTTTACATCATATGTCACTCAAATCATTTGATGTTCACATAAGATGGTTACATTTGAGTCATCTAATGCTCACATAAATTAGAAGTCAGATCAACAGATTAAGGAACTCTATTTTGTAGAGACAATATTCAACCATTGGTTCCCTTTCTGGGCCCCTTTGAAAATGTGTCCTAAGATATTTTTTGAACTTTCACAACACATTAAACATCAATTAACTGACCTGTGTGCAACTGAAATACACACCTGTTTTTCAGAAATACACGCATAAAAAACCTTAAAATTTACACATCACATGCAATCCAAACATTCCTTGGAACTCTTCACATGGGCAGTATTGAATTATTCCTGAAGTCTACCAACTGACTTCATTCGTAGAATGTGCATGTTCGTAAAAAATGTGATATTACAACTTTGCAAAAGATTAATTTCATGAATGCAAAACAAATTTCTGCTGAGGCAGAAATGACCCCAAAAAACCACGACAAACCCATGAACCCAAGACACCTAGCAAATAAAATGACAGTAAATGCGTGCACTCACTGTTGCCTGGTTCGTATAACGAGGAAGTCCGTGTCAGGAACCTTGTGGCTGTAGATGGTGGCTCGGAACATATTGTTCTCGAAGGCCGGGACACACTGTCCGGGGTTCAGGGGGCTGAGGAAGGGGGATGTGTGGGCGTAGGCCAACTCCCCATATTTGAACTGGGGTGGGTTGTTATCCTTGCCTGGTTTCTGCAGCAAAACAAATGTGGTTTTTGTTCAAGATGTATACATTGTGTGTCTATCTCTTTATTATTGTCACAAGCAGCATTACATGATTTGTCATGGTTTATCCACAACAATGTTAAACACCAAGAAAAACATCATTATACATTTATACTTCATTATACCACCCCCTCGAGTAAATATATAATTTCTTCTTCAGAAAAAAATCTAATGTCCTCTTCATAAAATATAGTCTTAAAACCAGTTTTAGCGAATGATTTGACATTTTAGTGATTAATCAAGGCTTTTGAATAATATACAGTAATGCCCCCTGGTGAACGGCCTCCCTGACCAATGACCAGCCTCCTTTTCCGACTATTTTTCCACTGATACACTACATACACTGTGTAAATAATCTCCATGACCAACAGCCAGGGCAATATGAATTTTACCCCATACAAATGACAAAAAATTTGATGTCAGAAGATGTCACCGTTATGCATATATCTCTCAAAGTTAAAATTCTAAGTACTAGAAATCATATCAAAGAAGAATCTAACAACAGACTGTCATCAGGAATGAGCTGAAATTAGAAAAATCTAAAATGATATTGAACTACTGAGTTTAATTAAATAAAATTAACAAATCAAAGAAAATCCCTGAGTGGAAAACATCCTGATGGGAACACCTACCCGCTTGTAATAGTTCTTGACCTTGGTTGCCATGCCGACCTGCATCATGAGCGGGGGGAACTCCTCCGAGTACTCAGCCAGGATGATTTCTCCGTCCTTCCCAGTCAGGTCCTCCGGGGTACGCATGAAGAACATCTCCCCGCCTCCCGATGCTGCCCTCTCCTGCTCCCGCATCTGAACCACACTCAGTCAGTGTGAGCTTGCAAGGATCAGGTTTGCTTAGTGTAATTATTGTGTTGCATAACCCCAAAGCACCCATTTTGACATGTGTAATATTTTTGTTGCACACAGAGTGAGATAAAGCTTACAGTACAAACAATTACAACTAACAACTTTGGGGATCTTAGACATTTCTCATCCATCCTGGGCAGAAACCAATGGTCTTTCGATAAAAGGATCAATTGATACTATGATGAACCGCTTATACAGAACAAATCTGAAGCAAATTGTCTTTTTTTTCCCTTTTTAAAAGGGATCATCATACACAAATCCCATTAAAGTCATGTTTCTATGCCACTTTAAGCAGCCACGCCGATTCAAACTTCTTCACAGACAAACAGCGGCGGTTGCTTACCATACTGGCCAAATGTATTCGGAAATTTAATATTAATAATTCTCAGCTTTTCGAAAAATTCAATAAATAATAGATACACTGTCCGAATCTGTATGTACATGCCCGAAGGCTAACACACGTAATTGGGCAAGCCCACTGACCTTGGCCTTGCGTCTGATGGTCTTGAGAAGAGGGAGGACAGCGTGTGGACCAGGGGTGTTCATCACACCGTGGGAGTACTTCTTGAGAGGCGGCCGATGGAAGGTGCGCAGCTTCATCGGCCCTAGATGGGTCGGGAAGAACGGTTGTCGCAGCTCGCAGGCAACGGTCGAGTGCTGGGGAAACACAGCAAGACATTCTGGATTTCTGACACAATCGTGGCAATGTCACGGATCTCACTCAAGTCACCTGACCAATCTGTATCATCGTTAGTGGTGTTGACCACAATAAAAAGGATTCCAAGAATCTGGTAACATTTTCGATACATGACTGTCTCACACATATGGCCAAAACAAAAACTACATTTTAACTTGGAAAACTGAGCCGAACACATTTAGTCATCACTAAAACAATGAACACATTACATCTGTGTATCTGTACTTGGATGTTATCCTGGCTATAGCAGTATTCACATTCATTTTGTTCCAACAATGCCTGCAAATGCCTGCTGATGACTGAGATGTCACAATAAGGTAAGGATATCTGGAAAAGGACATCCTGGATGAGAATTACAAAGTCAGACTCGCATTTCTGGTGATGCCAAAAGAGAACTACCTAAACAGATAACTAAATGTCACATAGTCCAGCAACACTGTTAACAAAACTGAAACATAAGAGCTCAAAAAAAAAACACATTCCTCGACAATGGTTTTGAAAACGTAATAAGTGACGATATATGCCAGATCAGTTGTTCAATCTGAATGATAAAATCAACAAGGACTATGAGAAACTGACCAACAAGAGACCTCCCCCAAGGTTGGTCCTATGAGAAATTACCTGCAAGAGACCTCTGCCAAGGTGGATCCTATGAGAAACTTACCTGCAAGAGACCTCCCCCAAGGTTGGTCCTACGAGACACTGACTTACAAGAGACCTCCCCAAGGTTGGTCCTATGAGAAACTGACCTGCAAGATACCTCCCCCAAGGTTGGTCCTATGAGGCACTGACTTGCAAGATTCCTCCCCAAGGTTGGTCATATGAGAAACTGACCTGCAAGATACCTTTCCCAAGGTTGGTCCTACGAGACACTGACTTACAAAATACCTCCCCCAAGGTTGGTCCTATGAGGCACTGACTTGCAAGATTCCTCTCCAAGGTTGGTCCTATGAGACACTGACTTGCAAGATACCTCCCCAAGGTTGGTCCTATGAGACACTGACTGCAAGAGACCTTCCCAAGGTGCATCCTATGAGAAACTGACCTGCAAGACACCTCCCCAGGTTGATCCTATGAGAAACTGACTTCCAAGATACCTCCCCCAAGGTTGGTCCTATGAGACACTGACTTGCAAGATTCCTCCCCAAGGTTGGTCCTATGAGACACTGACTTGCAAGATTCTTCCCCAAGGTTGGTCCTATAAGACATTGACTTACAAGATACCTCCCCCAAGGTTGGTCATATGAGACACTGCCTTACAAGATACCTCCTCCAAGGTTGGTCCTATGAGACACTGACTTACAAGATACCTCCCCCAAGGTTGGTCATATGAGACACTGCCTTACAAGATTCCTCCCCCAAGGTTGGTCCTATGAGACACTGACTTGCAAGATTCCCCCCCAAGGTTGGTCCTATGAGACACTGACTTGCAAGATTCCTCCCCCAAGGTTGGTCCTATGAGACACTGACTTGCAAGATTCCTCCCCCAAGGTTGGTCCTATGAGACACTGACTTGCAAGATACCTCTCCAAGGTTGGTCCTATGAGACACTGACTTGCATGATTCTTCCCCAAGGTTGGTCCTATAAGACATTGACTTACAAGATACCTCCCACAAGGTTGGTCATATGAGACACTGCCTTACAAGATACCTCCTCCAACATTGGTCCTATAAGACACTGACTTACAAGATACCTTCCCCAAGGTTGGTCATATGAGACACTGCCTTACAAGATACCTCCCCCAAGGTTGGTGCTATGAGAAACTGACCTGCAAGATACCTCCCCTAAGGTTGGTCCTATGAGACACTGCCTTACAAGATACCTCCCCCAAGGTTGGTGCTATGAGAAACTGACCTGCAAGATACCTCCCCTAAGGTTGGTCCTATGAGACACTGACTTGCAAGATTCTTCCCCAAGGTTGGTCCTATAAGACACTGACTTACAAGATACCTTCCCCAAGGTTGGTCATATGAGACACTGCCTTACAAGATACCTCCCCCAAGGTTGGTGCTATGAGAAACTGACCTGCAAGATACCTCCCCTAAGGTTGGTCCTTTGAGACACTGCCTTACAAGATACCTCCCCCAAGGTTGGTGCTATGAGAAACTGACCTGCAAGATACCTCCCCCAAGGTTGGTCCTATGAGACACTGACTTGCAAGATACCTCCCCAAGGCTGGTCCTATGAGACACTGACTGCAAGAGACCTTCCCAAGGTGCATCCTATGAGAAACTGACCTGCAAGATACCTCCCCCAAGGTTGGTCCTATGAGAAACTGACTTGCAAGATACCTCCCCCAAGGTTGGTCCTATGAGACACGGACTTGCAAGATACCTCCCCTAAGGTTGGTCCTATGAGACACTGACCTGCAAGATACCTCCCCTAAGGTTGGTCATATGAGACACTGACCTGCAAGATACCTCCCCCAAGGTTGGTCCTATGAGACACTGACTTGCAAGATACCTCCCCTAAGGTTGGTCCTACGACAAACTGACCTGCAAGAGACCTCCTCCAAGGTTGGTCCGCAAGGCATTGTCAGTTGTCAACTTGGGGTTATAGTACTCGTCGTTTGACAGATTGAAGGGGTTACGGCTCTGGAGGGTGTTTGGTTCCTCCTACAATGTAATACAGCAAGTGAAATGCAGATTTTAGATATTCATAATGAAAATTTCATTTAGTGCCATTTCTGGTATTTTAATTTGTAAATTCATGGTTAATTAATTATATTTGCATATTCTGAATATTTTATTATGTATTACGTACATTGTGCATTAAAGCAAAACATGTCATGCTTTGGTGGCTAAGCACCAAAGAGATAATAAAAACTAACCATGTGCAACTAAAATCAAGAATATCACGCCAGTGGTTTAACCAGAATGTGTTCTAAAAGTGAGAGATTCTGGTGATTTCTTAGTTCTATGAAATCGGGGTAACCTAGATTATAAATAACGTATTAAGGGAGGCCAGCATACACACAACCAACAAACGAGTTATTTTGCCAGAAAGAGGACTAGTTTAGTAAACAAAGGCCAAAATATGTTACATAAGTTGAGTTTTGGATGCAAATAGCATGGCCATATCCTATTGGCAAGAACAGGAACAGGTGCATACAAGTATATTTTCATTTGGTGAGTGAATATTGTCTGAATACCACACTCGTGACGTAGGGTTATCTAACAGTATGTCACGGCCCATGAAATCAAGATGTGTGTTAAACTTGGTTTTCCTAGTAAACCACTGGCGTGATACTCTTAATTGTATTAAAAATTATTATGTTGCTGCACAGATTGAATAAATTAAGTTCTGTAAACAAACATAAACAAAAACTATGAAACAAACAGTCAGGTAAACAGGAACAAGAACAAGGATGATTGTTGAACATGTCTTGCCTTGGAACAAGAACATTTGAGTTCTTTGCAACAATGTTTTAGTTGAAGTCAAACAGAATCTCAGTCTCTCTCACAAAATATCCGGTAATGATGAACCAATTCAGTAAAAACAATGTAGTAAAAAAATACCATTATGAGATATTAAAATGTTTATTTTGCAACTAAAATTATAATGAAATAATTTTGCCTTATGCCATATAGTAAAAAAATTATTTTAATAAAATCTAAAGATTTACATCATCTACATTTTGCATCAAAACCTCGCTGAGATGCAGTGTTAGGGAGACTGAGTTTGAGTACACAAATTTGGTTTCATTAATACTTCGTAATTGTCGTCTGAATCCTGAAAAAAGCACAGATTCAATAAGACACAGAAAGATACGACTAAATGTCAAAAACATCAGTGTAAGTAAAGACGCAGTGATACAAGAGTGACATGCCCTAACATAATTTCACATTCTGTGTTACCATTAAATAACACATTGCAACTGTAGTCTTAGAAAGTTACAAAATAAGAACTTTCAGTTCAGTTTCACTAAGTTACCGTGTTTATTAAGTATACACGGCTGTGGGCTAATGTCATGCTGGGCCACGCAACGAATATTCTCTGTTAAAGCTGCATCCTCAGTTAGCCTTTTCACTATCTCTATTCAACCTTTTTTGGCGAAAAATCGGACCTATCAGGTATTGACTACATATTAGCTCATCTATGCAAATGTGTTATTTAGTTTTGATCAAATCATTAGACATTAAACCAACCATGCATGCTAAGCTATTCACACACTACATATTTAAACACCGACGAACCTGATTTGCAATGGGCTAAATGAATAGAGAAAAGAGTTCTATTTGATACAGTCACTATAAGTAATGGCGTGTAAGTTGTCACCACTGTGTACTGCCAGTGCATCAGCATTAGGTTAGGTTTCTAACATCTGACTACGTCCACGAAGCATTTCTGTCAGACAAACAGAAATGCTACTTACCTCAATCTCCTCTTCCTCTTCCTTAAGGATCCCGGCCTTTCCCAGTAAGATCTTTGACTTCTTCACTTCCTACAAAAGGCAAAGCAAATATAATGGTCAGACAACCGGGTTAAATGAACAGCTGATTACATATACACCTAAATATTCATTGTACATACTGATAATCCAACAAGTTCATACACACTAATACAAATAATTATGTGTGATCTTATATACTAAGCAGTCGAAGTAAGATGTAGCATGGTAAATGTCCATCGCTAAAGCTACTAAGTAGTCGAAGTAAGATGTAGCATGGTAAATGTCCATCGCTAAAGCTACTAAGCAGTCGAAGTAAGATGTAGCATGGTAAATGTCCATCGCTAAAGCTACTAAGCAGTCGAAGTAAGATGTAGCATGGTAAATGTCCATCGTTAAAGCTACTAAGCAGTCGAAGTAAGATGTAGCATCCACCTAGACAAGGTACTCATGGCACTTCCTCCATCACCAGGGCAATTTTTTTGCAGCAGCTAATGCAGCATTCATATGGGTTTTTGTACATAGACTCGAACTCTGGTCCTTATGATTGACAGCCCAGCGCTCGAACTGCTGAGCCACCGTCCCACTAACATCTGTGTTTGATCAAAAACTGCACCTGCCCAGCAGTTAAATAAGGCAAGAAAATGAGCTAACCTTTTCCTTCTTTGTCGACGTCTCCTCTTGTTCCTTCTCGGGACTGCGATCCTCCGGGATTCCGAGAATGATGTTCTCATCGTTGGGATCCAGCACGAGTGTCGGAGGCTCCGGAATCCTGTCCATTGCCTGCAATCAATGTTGTCACCATTGTTAGTGTATAAAGCATGTTTATTTGCTGAAGTCACAACTATACATTTAGCACAACACATCAACTGTGTAAGATACGCAGGTTATCATCAGAACTATCAGAAGCATTCATGTCGTATGTTTCATTGTTATTAAAAAAAACTTATATCACGACACTTCCAACATGTATATATCTGATTGCAATTTTTATATATTTTTATTTGATGTCAAACTAAAATCTAGTTGTATCATAGATTTAAAATGCATACATTTTAGTGTCAGAGGTGTCCACCAGTCTTGATGTGTACAGGAATCACTGGTGATATGATGGCAGTGTCACCTTTGTCAGATGTATCTGTATTAATCTCTCTGTATTAACAACCAACGACATTGTTCAATGTCCCTCCCCACCCTTAAAATACCTCCTACAATCTTCATACACTAATCAAATGATTTCCGACTTACAAATTAGCCTTCACATTCAGAAAACAGCGCAACCTCATGCCAAGAGGGAATAATGAAGCTTAAACAAACCTCAGCATCCCAGATGACATCGTCCTCCCAGCATCCGTACACGAGGTCTTCATTCTCAATGGGGAACATACTATACCACGTCGTATCCTCATTACGATCTCTATCCTGCCCTGCAGATTGGGAAAGGGAACATTTTATAAACATCATCACATATATTTATATTTTGCAAACATCCCTGAATACATGTGAACATTAACTTTTATGAACCATTAAATTACAGTCTGCTTTTCAAAATTTTTAATTAACGATTATTTCAAGTAACAAAACAGATTGTATATCCAAGTAGTATTTCAGCTGTGGAAGCAAAACATATATTAAATTAATTGCTATAGAATTTTAAAAAATTCACAAAAATCAATCAATTATCAATTACTATAATCTATAAATAAAATTACAATATCATTTAATTTATGGAATCCAGGACCACTCATCGCAATTATATGACTGCTACTAACCGACCAATACTTAGAAGTACAATTACAACTGACCCCAGCCTGTCCGTGAGAGAACAAAACAGCTATGCTCTATCCCACACGTCCCAAGCGTGCCTCCCCCACCTACCAAGGCTTCCATGTCCTTGCATGCCCATTCCCTTCTGCATGGCTGCCCCCAGGTATTTGCCCATGGACATACTACCAGGTTTGCAAGCTCCCATCAGTCCTGCGTGGGGCCTACCAAGCACTGAAACACATGCAATAAATTACTAATAATACACTGACATTTATCTCTGAAATCAGTTCGTGCGAAGCAGCATTTATGTTTTCTCAGACTCTGCAAGCCGTTGCCACAATTGCCAAGAACAGCACTGTACGCATGGTTTTAGCCAAGCATCCATCCAACCATAATTTGGATGGGTTGTTCTCATCTCATCAAAGGAGTCGGCCCTCATCCGATGTGTTTTTATTGCGAAAACATTAACAACGTATATAAAATTATGAATATACATTCTTGATGTTAGTGAATAGTTAAGCACGCTTTAACATGGATATGCGCACACACAAAACTAAGATATATTGATCATCTCATGACAGACTCTTTAGAATTATGCTATATTGCACCAGGGCACCAAGGTTTATAGTTGTAACCAAATGTAAATAGATCTCATATACACATATAGATGAACAACTGTTGGACTGTTGTGCATTTGTCATCTGGAGTTTGTTGCCTCAGATGGCGCTCGTGTTAACTCTTGTTAAGTATTAATAATTTTTCAGACTCCAGCAGTGCAAACATCAACTCATAAACTGCATACGCCTTTCATCATACATTGTTATATTTTATGTAACTTTGTTCGACTTAGAAAATGTGAATGTAACAAGGTACATCGCAAAAAAGTAGCCACCAGAAGGCTCCACTTAACACATGCATTCACTGTATACATCTAAAACGAGGCCATCTGCTATTTTTGTGTCGATTCAGTCAGTTCTGTAGTAAGTGTATTTTGGCTACAAAATATTGCAAATGTCACTGCATACAAAATAGCATGCCCGATTATGACGGAACTACTACTCATGCAATTACAATGAATGCATGTGCTAAGTGCTGTAAATTATTGGCGATAGCACGGTTCCTCATTGTAATTAAATTTATATAATCAAAAACATGTCTTAACTACAATTTGACCCAAGATTCTGCAAGAGAACTCTGCCCTGACTCGTAGTGCACTCACCCTGTTGCGCATACTGCTCGGCTGTGCGACTGTTGCAACTGGGAATCCAGCCGGCCGTGACGCCCCGCTCACTCATCGACTGAAGCACCTTCTGGCGCACCTCGTCACCGTTCCAGATGACGTCATCCTCCCACTGCACCTGCGTCACCATGTGGTATGCCTCCTCTGGCAACTGTGTCTCCGACTCTGGTGACGCATCACTGTCATGCGGTGGATGGTCGTCATCAGAGTTTGAGTCAGGTTCTTCTTTGGCCTGTAAAGCCATGGATAGTACAGAATAGAGCCTCACATTTTGCGGGATAATGTCCCTCTCTGTTTCTCTTCAACTGATTCTGAGGGACAATTGCGAAAGCCGGTGTCACATTTAATTAAAATTTTAATAAACATGTTCACTCAGGACTCGATGTGATTGTCATTGTCATTAAAACTTCCTATAGGGGTGGCGTTACTGACTACCGTGGAGAATGAAGACAATCACACCACTAAGTTGGCAATATTGAACACAATTTCACCAAATGGTAACCCAACTTGTTAGTTAAAACAAATAACAGTACTTGCGAAGTTCTATCCCTATACAACATTATTCAACACTATACTATACAACATCCTTATAAGCTACTTAACCAGGCGTGTCATGTGTTGGTCATGTGACATACCTTCTTCAACTTGAAGCCATAGTCGAAGCCATGGCCAGTCTCATCCACTCCCATCATGTCATACCAGAGCTGGGCGGGCCCGTACCGCCAGGCTGGGATCTCAGGCATCTGCTCCCCGTCCTTCCCATTCTCTTTGTTGTCCACCGCCCCATCGTCCTCCTGATGCAGGAACGCATCCTGCACAAAACAACAGGGAAACCACTGTACATAATCCATTATCAGGACAAATATCACGTATTTATCTGGTGCCTTTGAGCCTATTTCACCAAGATTAAGGAGCTCCCGGTACCTCTCAAGAATAGAGCTAATGTAATTATTTAGAGGCAAATGGTTCAATGTACTTGTTGGCCATTATATATACTACCAAAAATGCCCATCCCCAGAATGGGATAACTTGGTAGTTCCTATGTGACAGTCATTATAGCAATGTCTACCAAATGCCTCAGGCCAATATGCCACCAATAAACTCGAAATTGTTTAAGGGAACGTCAAACGTATTACCAGAAACAACCGCGCCACGCTCGTAAGCAATACTCATTGCATGTTCAAAATGTTGAAGGTGACGTGAATTTAGACCCATGGATACTTGGGTTGGTTGTAGAATAGTAGAATATGTTTTTATTGTTGTAGAATAGTAGAATATGTTTTTATTGTTGTAGAATAGTAGAATATGTTTATACTGTTGTAGAATAGTAGAGTATCTTTTTTATTGTTGTAGAATAGTAGAATATCTTTTTTATTGTTGTAGAATAGTAGAATATCTTTTTTATTGTTGTAGAATAGTAGAATATGTTTTATTGCACACAGTGGTGCGTGCTTTCTACTATAAATTAATACAAACCGCCCAGATGGCGCTATGTACTCTCAAACGGTTTACATACTGAAGTATTTGCCATGTGTGCGCATGGTTTCTGCGACTGTTGGAAGTTAATGTTTTACGTAGCGAACATTTCAGTTACCATAAAACCACTAAGAACCCTTGATATACAGGGTATTTTGAAAAAAATAAAGATTAATCCCTGAAAGTCTGGCACCCGAGGTGCAAGCTGTTTAGGAGGAAAATGTGAACATAACCACATATAAACATACATACAAACAAATATACGCTAGCTCGATTATAGTTAGATGAACACCAGACTGCTTTCTTAGTCAGATCTGCTGACAAATTTAGTAAATGTATCCCGAGAGTTTAATTTGTTAAGAAAGAGCTCTCTGGCACATAAAAGTGACCCAGTTGGAGTATGGAAAGTCCCGAAGTTGTGTTTGAAGTACTTGGCTTAGTGAAACAGACTCATGATCTCTATTATGTGAAAGCCCAGACTGTGTAAGACTTTTTCACTTTGTGAGAAACCATTCAGAATGTTTAAAAATAAATTCATCAGGCAGAAATTGCTTGAAACTAAGAAATATATTCAACATTCACATATTCCAACAGTAAAGAAATCAGAGTAAGTGTTAAATTGTAAGTATGCCAGTTTATATGTGTGAAAAACAAGAACATGTTTTCCAATTTTTCATTTCTTAATTTAACTTCATATAAAAAAATATTTTTAACAATATCATGAACAAATATATATTATTCAACTGACCGTGTCGTCTGGCATTAACTCATCCGACCGGGCTGGACGTCCAAGATCGAGCCGGTATGGCCAGTAATCACTTTCCTCCTCCAATGCGTCACTAATGCTCTCTGATTTGATACTTGTTTCGTCCTCCGCCAGCTGTCCATTACTGCGTTCATCTGGTGATGTTGTAGACTCAGGTTCACTTTTGATTTTTGCATCAGGTTTTGACTCAACACTCTTCCTGACATTGGTCGTCTTGCCATCTTCCTCCTCCGGTTTTTTCTTCTTCTTTCGTTTCCAGATGTGTGGAACGTGGATTGGCCGAAAAAGTTTTGAGAATCGCAACACCTATGGGATGAACATGTTAAAATAGTTGGAGTAAGTCGTTCAATACAAATTTTTTTTACAAATACGTATGTAATACTATCATATACACATTTCACGAACAGACAATATTTGATATTTTAGAAGATAAACAAAAGTGGACCTGTTAGCTGTTTGTAGGTCAAAGTACACAGAACACATCCAGTTTAGGTTTGTAATTATAATTCCTAATTCGTTGTAATTCCACTAATAATATCTCGGAAAATATCTTCCACATTTCTGCAATGTTAAAGGAATACAATAAAATTAATAAAAAAGTTATTCATTTGACAATGAAGTTTCATATAGAGGAATTTCAAGCAAACCTCTTTACCTCACATACAAAACTAGAATACACAAAAACAAAAGTTATATACAAACCCTATGCACAGAATGACAACTGAACAGATATTACATACCTTGCCAGGGCGAAACTCTGGAAACCATTCCCTCACGTTGACTTTCTCATACTCCTTTGGCAACATGGCCGCTAACGGTGTCTTCAGATTAGCCTTATTCTCATCGTCTGACAGACTTGACTCCGTCTTCACACACAGAGCACCAGATGGAACCAACTCTTCACTGGACATGTGACCACCTTTGTTGAGAGACGATGCTGGTTTGTCGGACTCCTGCGACAGATCTGATTGGTTGGGAACCCAAGATGGTGGCGGCATCAGTTTCGCATCTTGTTGGGTTTCCTCATCATAATCATCTTGTTCAGTTCCTTGAAAACAATTACGATGAATCCACTGATGACTTTAATAGTCTGTTGGGCGTAGCATCGGATACTTTTCTAGAATCTTTTCACAAAAGGTGATGAAATGTGATTTTTTTACACAAAAGTTCAGGATAGTTAATCACATAACGAAAATCAAATCTCCAAAATTCAGATCAACTTACCTCATAACGACAAAATATTTAAATCTCTGAAGTTAAGAACATTTATCTCATACTGAAAGCACATTCATACAGGGATACTGATATCTATTTTTTTTAGTTTATAATAAACCTATGAATTATATTCTGTATCACCTAGTTTTAATGTATAATTTTGTTGATTCACTGATACTTTCTGTGAATGCTGCCTTCAGAACTACATATCAGGAGAACATTTCAGTAAGAACACCTTCACTTGATGTTTTCATGGTTGCCATGGCATCTCTGTACTTGCGCACGTCTGCCTCATCTTCATCGGCAACTTCTGTGATGTCCGAGTAATCAATTGCTGTTGCCAATTTCACATCTACTGCTTCATCTGAAAGAAAATAGCATAAAAAAGTATTGCAGAAAGTTTTGATATATGCGTTTCTAATTATGCAAATGCACTTAAGGCTAAGCACAAATAACTTATCTAGTACTAGTACATTAAGGTCATGCACAAGTACATTTATTGTATTCTACTAGCCGAGTTGCCCAGCTTTGTATGGGAGAAAAGACAGCCCATGCAAGAGATTACGACTCCTTGTACTAAGCAGCCAAGTTTTGGTAGGGCAATGCCAATAGCACATCTAGGGAGATCAAAATGTTAGGATATACATCGCCTACAATTTATACCATATATTTATAAGATAATAATCATAATTTATGATAAAAATTATCAGGCTGTGTATCTTTAATAAGGTTCAGTTTGAAACAAAAATAAAGCACTACCATTATCAGAGAGCATGTCTTCATCTACGTCATCGCCATCACTGCCACCTCGCGCCACATCTCCAGTGATCTCTTTCACCATCGAGCCAATGCCCAGGGCACTGAGCCCATTGAGGTGACGCTTTGACTCCTACAACACAAAAATATGAGAAATAATAGTTTGTGCGCCTGAAGCCCAAATAACCTTTAACAGATATTAAAATTTTTCCTTGGCTGTGTTGAAGTAAATAATGTTAAAACAGAGTTTTTTTTTCCAAATAAAACATTAAGATAGAATATGACAATGGTTCACATGTATGTATTACAAGGCACAGTGTTCCTACAGGGCATGCTGTCCCTGGGGAGTCACAAGGTGGAGCTCAAAAACAACGCATGAAAAATTGTAACATTGGTAAGATGTTCCTGATGTTGCGTGTGTGTTCACAAGTCACTGACAGAGGAAGTGGAGCCAAGGAGTTAGGATAAAGAACAGGAGCTAACAATTATGCATGATAATTGATATTACGTAGAGTTATAAGTGGTACGGTATGTAGTTTTTTATTTAATTAATACAATGGCAGAAACATTTTAGGACCCTCAATGTATTTGACCCCATATATAGTGTCTACATGAGAAGTTAGGGAATGCTGATAATAATATATAAAGATAATCTTGTAAATACACTTCTCCTTCATGGTTCCCTTCCTTTCTTCTGTCATTCCTACAGCTACAAGTCAAGTTTTGTGTACAAGATACCTGCCATAACCATATTATATTGTGGTAGTAAATGGAATACATGTTATGAATATCTCAATTACAAATTATACATTCAATACCAAGACATGAAATGCACAGGTTAGGAGAGATATCTGATTAGGAAAGACAAACCTCATCGAGAACATCATCCACCAACTCTCCCTTCTCATTGATGTTGCCGAAGATGAACCCAGTAAGGGAGACAGTGGAGGTGGGGGTGCTGTCTCCCACCTCATGCTCCTCCTCACTGTCCATTGCGGAAATCTAGGTCTGACAATGGCAACATGAAAATTAAACTTTACAATACAAAAAATTTACTTTGATAATAAATATTGTAGTGTCTACTGCAACATTGTGAAATTTCAGTGTATATTTGAACCTCATCTTGATAATTTTTCAAATAAAGCATTCAATCATTCTTTTCAAAGGGTATTGACAATTGATACAAACCTGTATACATATTCACAATTCTTTCCCACGAAAAATTTATGAAATTAAATTTTGCATCGCAAAAGTAAAGCAAATATTTGGCAAGTTGTCTGTACGAATTTTTAAAGTGCTCAAAGTAATGTGTTATTGTACAGGGCAAAGTGAATTGTGGGGCGATTCTAGAATCGCCCCATATGTCTCGCGGGTCATTGTGGGAATCCCACAATGCCCGCCCAAGTGGAGATGATAGATCTGTCAGTCGCTCGGCAATATTCGCAGTGGTGAGACGTACGTTGTTCGTGTTGCATATGTGTGGTTTATTTCATTACACGTGCTTGACTGACTTTTCGTTTGCGTACATTTAATGATCATTCTATTACATTGTTTGCGATAAATTATTTCGTGTTAAATGTTTGATTGATTGAATTATCTTCTCGAATAACAACTGTTACGTGTGACCTTATACTATGCTATAGTAAACATCGTATCGTTTGAATATTGCTAATGATCGTAAGACTTGCATGTCCGAAGTAGTGACCAATTTGCTATTAGTTCAAAATTCGAAAGTCATATCAGAGGCGAAATATGACAAAATCGCTGAGCATCTACAACGACCATATGCGGCCACCGACCCCAAACTTCGCTGGTGGATCAAGCATAAACGTTTTCAGCTGATCAGGTTTCTTGAGCTCAACATCGCTGTCATTCCCAAGCGATGTACGTACGTGACTGTTGTATACGAATATTATATGTTTAGGGTAACGTAACGCCTGTAGATTTTGTAACCCCCCCAAAAAAAAAAATACGTGCGCTTTTCGAAGAAATGTGTACGTTGTAATTCAGTTGAAATATAACCGAAAACTCTCATTGGAAAAAAATATTATCATCTTGACATTGACAGTTAGACGAGCGAAACTATTCAGCCAAGAGTTATGTAAAGATTTTTCTTTAAAAAAAATTGAAGACTCATTTAAGAAACTTTTAAAGACACAACATTATAATCTAGATTACGGGTAATAACTTGAATGTGTGTCACTTTCCATGTATGTTTTAATTACCAAGACGTTACGCTAATAATTATTTTAATGTTGTGTGCATAATAATATTATAATATTGTTTTATCCTTCTTTCATATACTTTTTTCATTTGGAGTTATTATACGTAGTACATTAACACTAGCTAAATTACTATTTTATCATTTGTCCACACTTGTTCATAGCACCACCTGGCCACCGTGATTACCAGATTGTATCGTGTGCCTGTTAGTCAAGGGTGCAGGGTTCCCAATATAATTAGTGAGGTTCTGTACTAAGGCTCCTTGCCTTGGGCATGTGTGGATCCCACCCTGTCTGGTAGTCTGGTCAAGTGTGCAGGGTTTCCAGTATAATTATGTATGGCTTCTATGCTAAGGCTCCATGGCTTAGGCATGTGTGGATCCCATCCTGACTGACTTTAAGCTGTTCCTGTAATCTGTGTGACATTTGTGACTGATGCTAATGCAACAATAAAAGGAAGCCATTTCACAGTAGCAGTACTGCACACCATCTGACATTTATTCCATGTAGCATTGGTTGGTTGATTGGTTCATGAGTTCTGTAGAAAAATGTATTAAATTTCAATAGATATGTATAATATTACTTATTAAGTTAAAGAACGATTACCTTAACAATAGGAATTATGTTTTGTTAATGTTTGTGCATAAACATATGTATGTATTGGGATGGACACTATCAGGAAGCAGGTACGACTGCCACTCGTCTGACATCCCTCGGTGTTTCCACGCGTGTACGTTCGCCAGCCCGTCTATCGGTCTGTGCAACGCTGCGACGATCACTGTCCTGCTGCATTGTTTCTCCAACCGAAGTCCTTTTCCTTTCAAGTGTCGCACGAATGAGTGGCCGATCACAAGTAGTTTTGCACATGCCTAACTTTTTCCTAATTGGCTAACGGAATTTCCTAACAAACAACTGATTGGCCTACCTACTCTCACACTTTCCTTGCCGTCACGCCTGCTTGTTTTCCAGGAAGCATAACAAACGACTATTGGGACTCCCTGTACATTAACTTTACACTTCAGAAACACAGCGCTTTGCAAACCTATTCTACACGATTGAAATTAATTACCCCCACCCAGTTGATTACCCCTTGTTACCCAATACAAGTGCCAACTACCTCACATTCCTGAAACACAGAAAAGGACATGGTTAAATATACACGTTCTTAGGCTAAACACTATGAAAACTACGGTATTATTCCAACTCTGCACCAGGCAAGAGGGGGCAAAGTCGGAATAATCATTATAAGTAGTCGATATTAAAATATATTGCGTTGAGTTTGTGTCACACAGTTAGCATTTATAATATAACACACGTTCTTAGGCTAAACACTATGAAAACTACGCCTATACATATAAGTTTGAATGAAATAATGGTATTATTCCAACTCTGCACCACGCAAGAGGGGGCAAAGTCGGAATAAGCTTTATAAGTACACGCTAATCACAGATAATGCGCTACGTTGGTGTCACACAGTTAGCACTTATAATGTAACACACGTTATTAGGCTGAACATGAAGTCCACGCTTGTACATGTAAGTTTAAACGAAATAACGGTATTATTCCAACTCTGCACCATGCAAGAGGGGGCAAAGTCGGAATAAGCATTATAAGTAGACGATATTCAAAAGTATTGCGTTGCGTTGGTGTCAAACAGTTAGCATTTATAATGTAACACACGTTCTTAGGCTAAACACTATGAAAACTACGCCTATATATATAAGTTTGAATGAAATAACGGTATTATTCCAACTCTGCACCACGCAAGAGGGGGCAAAGTCGGAATAAGCATTATAAATAGACGATATTCAAAGATATTGCGTTGCGTTTGTGTCACACAGCACCTATAATGTTACACACGTTATTGGGCTAAACATTATGAAGTCCACGCTTGTACATGTAAGTTTGAACGAAATAACGGTATCATTCCAACTCTGCACCATGTGCAAGAGGGGCAAAGTCGAATAAGCTTTATAAGTACACGCTGATCACAGATACTGCGTTATGTTGGTGTCACACAGTTAGCATTTATAATTTCACACACGTTATTAGGCGAAACATTATGAAATCCACGCTTGTACATGTAAGTTTGAACGAAATAACGGTATCATTCCAACTCTGCACCATGCAAGAGGGGCAAAGTCGAATAAGCATTATAAGTAGACGATATTCAAAAGTATTGCGTTGCGTTGGTGTCAAACAGTTAGCATTTATAATGTAACACACGTTCTTAGGCTAAACACTATGAAAACTACGCCTATATATATAAGTTTGAATGAAATAACGGTATTATTCCAACTCTGCACCACGCAAGAGGGGGCAAAGTCGGAATAAGCATTATAAATAGACGATATTCAAAGATATTGCGTTGCGTTTGTGTCACACAGCACCTATAATGTTACACACGTTATTAGGCTAAACATTATGAAGTCCACGCTTGTACATGTAAGTTTGAACGAAATAACGGTATCATTCCAACTCTGCACAATTTCAGTCGGGGGGCAAAGTGGGAATAAGCTTTATATGTCATTTATAAATATTGCGTTCCGTTGGTTTGTCATACAGTCAGTATTTTGCATGTTATACACAATATATGGTTATCCAGTAAAAAAGGACGTCGGCATACACGTTTTCACAACGGCACGCTTGAACTAACGGTATTATTCCCATTCTGCACAATACAAGAAGGGGCAACGTCGGAATAAGCAAAACATACAACGCATGATTAGCTAGTTAATTACCCCCTTTGTTGCTCCGCTACAGCTTCAACACATTCACAACACAAACAAAGGACATGTTTCAACATCTACGCTGGCTAACCAATTATGAACTGGTAGCTAGTGAAGTACCTATAACACCTCCATTGTACGTGTTCAAAGTCAGCTCTATGTGCTAAAGAAGCCTATTATTATTTTCTACCGCAGGACATGATCTTATACAGGCGCATGTGTCAATTTAAAGATACGCTCAGCACACCTCGACTGAGCACATCTTCAAAGAAACATATCACGCCGGGCAGAGTTCAAATACACCGTAATCCATTTGATCGTTTTCTGAATTCTCACAATGGTCCGTCCCAAGTGAGAATCAACGTTTAGTCCATTCCAACTTGGGCGGGCGTTTTGGGAATTCTCACAATGGTCCGTCCCAAGTGAGAATCATCTCCACTTTGCCCCCATTCCGAAACTGCCCGCAACATTATTGCTATAGTATGTGGACACATTATGCCATAACTAAGTCTTAATTTGTTTAGTAAGAATCATGAAACTAGCATAAAAGGCTCCAATTGCACCATAATGGCATGTGTCGTTTAGTTTGTGAATTATCAACAAATTACACCAAATCAAATACCTCGGAAATGAAAAATCCAGACATCACAATCAGTGAACACATCTGTTCTTTTACTTTATAAAAAATAAACCACCTTTTAGAAATTAAACCTATTTGTAGATAAAAGTTTTGGAACGTCAACGTGTGCAGAGTGTGCAGCATCATATAATGATGGTACAAAGAGCGTAAAATGGGGCTTAGACTTAGTCTAGACTGCTAATGCTGCTTTTTAAATCTGAATCGTGTGAAAAACTTTGATTGTGAAAACTTCAATAAATGTCAACTTACATTTGCATAAAATACGTTAATAATGTGCACTTTGCTCCATCATTATCGGCACGCATCAAGCCGTATCGTACCCATGGTATTTTGCACTATCTTAGCGCAAAGAAATTGCACTCATCGTTTTGATGCCCGATCCTCTTTACCATTCTGTAATATCGCTCTGTGCGTCGAATTCTGTTCGAGGTAGGTGGCGCAACGAACGTGTCACAGGTCAACCAATCAAATACGCTGAAACAAATCAAGACGCATTCCCTGTCAAGAAATAACATGATGCTGTCAAGATTTTTGTAATGATGTATTTTGGTTGAATAAAATTTCATAATGCCGGTAAGTTTTTCCTGCAGACTTTCCTGTTTATTGTACAATGAACAAACCGCAATTAATTATCCGGGAAGGATACACATTCCGAAATCGCGACGTATTACATTTAGTCACTCTGTAAACATGTCAAAACACGAGCTATTTCTCGGCATTGGCCTGTGTCTCGCTCGTAGAAAACGATTTTTTTTTAAATAAAATTGATCTATAAGTGTAAATATATTTGTATCATACACGTGATAAAAATCAGTGTTACTGCAAACGTGTATTCCATTTGTTTCTTAATTACATTAATTATATAAAACGTAAAATCGACGCACCAAACCGGCACCCAATCACAAAAAAGAAATGCTTTCTCCATAAATTCATGTCACAATGATAATTATGATCTAAGCTTAGGCAGATTCTATTTTACCAATACAGCTTCTTTCATGAAGCGATTATATAAAGCTGTAGAAGCAGAATCCTTTGTCAAGTTCAAAACTGAACTAGCAAGGAATCTAAGTCTGCATTATTTGAAAAGTAAACAACAGCAAATATTGATTAGAGCAATTAATTCATTCCAATTTGAAGATTATATCCTTTCTTTCAATCTCTAACTACCTCCTTATCATTTCTTTCTTGTATAGAAGAGAGAACATCAACAGTATAATTATTGTTCAAAATAGGCTAAAGCAATATTTAGAAATTAAGATACAGAATACCACATATGACTGGTAATATTATTTTTTTGTCAACATAGCTAACATTGACTATTCCAAATATGGTTATACTAAAACTATGATAAACTTCTCTCATGCTTAAACCCTTGGAAACCAAGCTCAGAGGCACATCGAAACAAAATAGGCAACATTGTCAACAAATGGGCGGATATGCCATGGAGCTATAATTATGGTATGCACAGATAAAAAGAGAAGTCTTCAAATGACGGCAAAATTGTGTAATGTTTTCTACTACACAAAGTGGAAAAGAATACCAAAGACTTGCTGCAACCGTAGTTCCAATATTAAAACCTGTGTTTACATTTGCACACATGTTCTGTCCTGTGTTGGCTCCTGCATCGATGCACATGTTTCTTGTTTATTTACAGTCAAAGAAGAGTGTGAAGGAAGCGGACAATGTGCGTGTCGTTGTGAGATGTCGTCCGTTGAATGAGAAAGAGGTTGCCAATGGAAACCAAATGGCTGTCAAGGTAAATATGCCACATGTATTAGTTAAGTATCTTGGCTAATCATACTGTCATTGTACAGGTAGACTGACAATTGCCGTCAATACTATATAATAGTAGTGAAATGAAATGTTAACAGTGAATGTATTGCACTTGTAGAAATAATGACACAGTAACACTAGTAGACTAGAATAGAACATTTAATTGTCAGTAGATCAAACTAATGGTACATCAAACTGTTAATAGTAATGATTGTTGCAAAAACCCAGCAGGGTCAGTAATCTAAATTTTTTTAATTGAAACACTTATTGTAAATATGGATTATTTATTTCTGCATTGTTTATTCCTTCTGTCCAACTTATTCTTTCCATAGTCCATATCCACTTGAAATCAAAGACTTAACAGCATTTATTGTTCAGTGTTCACTGTTCAGTGGTCACTTTCTCCTGATGGGTCATATTCAGGTGGATGAGATCCGAGGATCGATCACAGCCAAGAATCCCAAACCCACAGCTGGAGAACCAGAGAAGAACTATACATTCGACACAGTGTTTGCACCCAACTGTAAACAACTGGACGTGTACAATGAAGTGGCGCGACCCATCGTTGAATGTGTCCTTGAAGGATATAATGGTAATTTTTTACCAATATGCATTTTTTATTAGTCACATGTCAGCGCTCACTGGTCCAGTTGACTTATAAGTAGAATTTAACCATTGTTGTGTAGAATAACTTGAAACTCCATGCGAGGTCCATAATCATTTACATTGACCAGTATCCGTCATGTAAAGTTATAAATGCCAGTATTTCAAGAACCAGCTCTCTGGTACTTTGTCTGGCGAATCCCTTCAAATACAAGTGGCCCATTGGAACCTGAAAAAAAATTGTACAGTATGAGATCTTAATATTCTACCCGTTTCTTTGGGACATGGTACTATAGCAACCATGCTAAATACACCGTCACCTGTTAAAAACAAGCAGAGCTACAGCATTTGCAATATAATACCTCTCAACTTATATTATTTTGAGGCTATCTTAACAGTTTCTTAGAAACCAGGATAAATCATTCTTTGTAACATTAATCGCATATTAACGTAAGTTAGATTAAACAAATATTTGTCAGGAATTGCATATAGTTGTGCCATTTACCTTGTTCCAGGGACAATATTTGCATATGGACAAACCGGCACAGGGAAAACCTTCACAATGGAGGGGGTCCGGACTGTGCCGGAGTTGAGGGGAATCATTCCAAACTCATTCGCACATATATTTGGTGCGATAGCAAAGGCAGAGGGAGACACAAGGTGGGGTATGAGGAATGGAGGTTGTTTCTGCCTTCTTCCCAAAGTTGGAGGAAGAAGGCAGGAAATATTTTAAATGGTGCTGTGATTTTATATACTGAATGACATCAGTTGTTTAGGCACAATATAAATATGTAGAAAGTCACACAGTCACATGTCCATGTAACTTCCTATCCTTGCTAGGCATTCTTTTTGAAATAGTCTTAATGCCTGCCTGCCTGCCTGCCTGCCTGCCTGCCTGCCTGCCTGCCTGCCTGCCTGCCTGCCTGCCTGCCTGCCTGCCTGCCTGCCTGCCTGCCTGCCTGCCTGCCTGCCTGCCTGCCTGCCTGCCTGCCTGCCATATATAAATTTGCACACATGATGTGCAGTAAAGTACATGTAAAAAAGTTAAAATAAAAAGTGTAAATATACACAGAGTATTCTACTTCATGGTGTGATTTCTGCCATTAACCACACCTCACATGTTGATAATGGTCTTCTGCCAATAAATAAAAATGTCTACTTTTATAGTGCATACATCCCATAGTATATTTAGCAACAATTTAATATACATCGTAATTCCAAAGTAGTTCAGTTTATTTTGGCAACCACTTTTACAAACAGTGATTATGTCTGTGTGATGACTAATCTTTCATTCATTTAGCGTCTCCCTGTTGTTGACAGGGTTCATTGATTATGAATAAAATGACTCGCCACACATCCAGTTTATATTTACTGGTGACTCAGTTTTGTTATGTATCAATAACATAATTTGTAGCTTGTGTTAGGTAGTTGACTAACCAGTTAATGTTGACACATACAAGTCTTGTGCAGGCAAGACATATTTTTGCCCTTTAAAAGAACCAGTCATTAATAATAAGCACTATATATTAATTTCCTTTTATTTCAAAATGAACATATCTTTTAACAGATACACCTCATTTTGAATATAAGATACCCATTTTCAGAATGGAAGGGAGAAACTAGAATTTCATTACTTACGAAACACTTTCCTCTGTATTTCTTCACATGTGCCTGTGTGCCTATTTAATAATACCAAACATAATTTTCCAGTATTTTGTCAGTGAATAATGGATATAAGTGCAAACTAAACTGAGTCATCATGAATGTTATTAATTCTTTCAAGTTTCACTGTTCCATCAAACATAATTAAGGGTATGACACTTTTTGTTTCTAAAAAACAAACTTTATAAATATTGTTCTTTATCAGACATGGCCACCAAGGCAGTGTGAAAGAGTGGGAGTGAGATCAACAGGGAACATGGTTTTGGGAGTTCCTCATGATGTGTGTGCTACTTCAGGTTCCTGGTGCGTGTGTCCTACCTGGAGATCTACAACGAAGAAGTAAGAGACCTGTTGGGCAAAGACCAGAATTCCAGACTGGAGGTGAGATGTCATAAGACAAAGTCATCCATTGATAGGAACAGCTTATATGAACTGGGAGCTGGTGGACGTATCAGTGGTATAAGACATGCGGGAAGTGGGGAGCGGTGGTCTAATGGTTAGAGCACCCGCCTGTCGATCGAGAGGACGGTGGTTCGATTCCACCTCTGCTGTTTCAAAGCTTGGGCAATTTCGTTCACCCCACTTTGCCCGTGTCTTTCAGAAGAATCACTAAAAGCCGTTGGTCCAAACTCCTGCGTTAGCTCAAGATTGGGCTGTTTGGAGTATAACTACTTTAGACTCTATGCATCTGGCAGAGGATACTATGATTTGGCAAAGCAATCTGTTTTAAAATAAAGCAGATATATACTGCAGTGGAATCTTGTTGATGGAGACACTCATTGATTATGTCCAGGTTAATGAGTCTTCCTGATAGATGACTCATGCACGCAATGGTGAGTATTGGTATATGGACATTCCATTCCCGGGAAATGATGTCTGGACGTCGAGGTTTCCAGATTATCAGCATCCAGATTAATGAGGTTCCACTATATATGCAATGTTTTAGAATGTGATGATCAGCAGTTGTTTTAAGTGAGATAGTTTGAGATTATGTAAAGTTTCTGTGTTCCAACCAATTTACCTAATTTTCTGTGTTTGTTATCCAGGTGAAAGAGAGGCCGGACGTTGGAGTGTATGTGAAGGATCTCTCTGCGTATGTGGTCAACAATGCTGATGATATGGACAGAATAATGACACTCGGCAATAAAAACAGTGAGTCACCATTAAAAAAATTTTTTTTTTTATATATTCAGACTGGTCCATGTTTTATGGGCATAAACAACAATTATTAAAATGAGATATTTTAACGTAATCTTGATATGCATTCATTTAGATTTTCTTAATTCCTGGTAAATTGTTAACCTCTTTTCCATGTCAAGTGTCAGTGCTGCTGTTGTCCCCTGTTGTCACCAGGAAAGGGTCGGGGTGACCAACATGAATGCCCATGGATCACATATAGTACATTGTTACCCTGTGGTGGTGGGGGCGACCAACATGAACTCCCATGGATCACATATAGTACCCGGTACATTGTTACCCTGTGTTGCCTCAAGGGGTGGTGGGGGCGACCAAGATGAACACCCACAGTTCACATGTAGTACATTGTTACCCTGTGTTACCTCAAGGGGTGGTGGGGGTGATCAACATCAATGCCCACAGTTCACATGTAGTACATTGTTACCCTGTGTTACCTCAAGGGGTGGTGGGGGTGATCAACATCAATGCCCACAGTTCACATGTAGTACATTGTTACCCTGTGTTACCTCAAGGGGTGGTGGAGGTGATCAACATCAATGCCCACAGTTCACATGTAGTACATTGTTACCCTGTGTTACCTCAAGGGGTGGTGGGGGTGATCAACATCAATGCCCACAGTTCACATGTAGTACATTGTTACCCTGTGTTGCCTCAAGGGGTGGTGGAGGTGATCAACATCAATGCCCACAGTTCACATGTAGTACATTGTTACCCTGTGTTACCTCAAGGGGTGGTGGGGGTGATCAACATCAATGCCCACAGTTCACATGTAGTACATTGTTACCCTGTGTTACCTCAAGGGGTGGTGGGGGCGACCAACATGAACGCCCACAGTTCACGTTCCCACGCCATCTTCACCGTGACTGTCGAGTGTAGCGAGAAGGGTCCAGACGGTAAACATCATGTCCGTGTCGGCAAGCTCCACCTCGTTGACTTGGCGGTAAGCGACAGAGCCATTTTTGTTCCAGTTTCTCTGGCTGTGTTTTGCTGCATTGCAATAAAGTTTGTAGGGTGACTGAATGAATTCTTTCTGATATCTAATCTACACTGTTCCTTTACTAACGTTACTTCATGTACTCTAGTTCTTTTATCTTTCTTTGCCACACTTTGCTACAGTCAGTTGTATATTTTAGTGATCTAGAAGCCAACGAAAAATTTAAATAATTGTTTTACTAAGCACTTGTATGGGATTTTTGGTGTATAATAAGATTGAGGGGGTGTGGCAAGTGGGAGGGTGGCCCTAACAATTGGTGGGGAGTTGAAGGTTGGCTTCAAAAATTGGTGGGTGGCAGGATGTGGGAGGTGGGCTCTCAAAAATTGTCGGAGAAGGGAGGTTAGCCCTGCTAAAAGGTGGGAGATGGGAGGTAGAGACACCTGCCACACCACCATTATACAGTGTTATTGTTGAATTTGTTGAGTCAGCTTTAGGACCCCTGGGCTAGAGCCTAGAGTTAGTGTGAGCCTTTGTTGCAACAGCCTACATAGGGAATTATGGATACACTCCTCGCTTTCTTGATCACATATATTTTTTCTTCAAAGAAGACTTTTATCACAAGAAATCAAACTTATGTGAATGACATGTTTTGTTTTCTAGCTAATGAAACTATTTTTTTCAGTCTTCCCAATGGCGAATAGCTACTTTGGAGTGATCCTTTGTAAATGTACTACTATTATTTTCACATGGTGCCAAGAAATGGTTTGATCAAACATTTCAATGTCCCCAGAAATCAGTTGGACCTTTGAGGTTAAAAGGATTGCGAGGATTGTGAGGATTGTGATTTTGCAACCTGGCACATCAGGACAGTTTGTGTCAATGTCAGATTAGCTGTTACTGGAACTAGAGTTACTATGATTATGGTTCTCACAGGCACATAACATCAACACAGTAATAGAGATGTCGATCCATGCAACTTATCCAAATATTATCTAGGACTTAGTGCAGTGCTGTCTGTGCTGATGTCTGTGTATTCCACCAGGGTTCTGAGCGTCAGACGAAGACTGGCGCCACTGGCCAGCGCTTGAAGGAAGCGACAAAGATCAACCTGTCTCTGTCGACTCTTGGCAATGTCATCTCTGCACTGGTGGATGGCAAGAGCAGTCACATCCCCTACCGCAACTCAAAGCTGACACGACTTCTACAAGACTCCCTTGGGGGCAACTCTAAGACAGTCATGGTCGCAAACATCGGGCCCGCTGACTACAACTTTGACGAGACAATCAGCTCGCTGCGCTACGCAAACCGGGCAAAGAACATCAAGAACAGGGCAAAGATCAATGAGGACCCGAAAGATGCCCTGTTGCGACAGTTCCAGAAAGAGATTGATGATCTGAAGAAGAGGCTGGAAGAAGGTAGGCTATTATGTGGCGGTGAATCTCCTAAATTTTCAACATGAATTTTTTTATTATACTCACTGCACTGTCCAAACTTGACAAAACTTTTGAAACCTGCAAGTGATTTTCTTAATATTTGTTTTAAGTGTCATTTTGAAAGTGTGGGTTAAATAGCCATCACAATACAGTATTATAAAACAATAATAAACAAGTATGGGTTCTAAATACTGGCCTAATATCTGACATTGTTCTTAATGTTTAATGATGCATTTGCCTGCCACTCAAAACGTATTAGGTAAAATCAAGATTAATGATAACTTCAGTAATACGTGTATTGTAATTGACGAGTTATGTCACTTAATGAGTTCAGTTTAAATACACGTATTTCAGTTTATAGTTATGATACAGTTTTAATCATATTTTGTGGAAAGTAAAGGGGGTATATGTCTTTGTCCTCTAAATGTCAGCCTTAGCTAAAGCAATTTTAGAGTGAATCATTTCAGTGTTCAGAAGCTTGTTCACTCACCAATTTGTCAGGACAGTTTTTAGCATTAATAAGCAGCTGGAATGATATTTTTTAAGAAACGTTTTGTTATGTGGCTCAGTAATGTGAATAAAAGACACAACTGGTAATATTATTATGTGTAGTAATGATTCGTTAACTGACTATCATAACACAACTTGCTGAAGCTGTGAAAGTTAAAACTTCCCATGTTAAGAGTTCTGCATTCCCTTGACCTCCTTTCCCTTCACCTTGTAGGTGATGAGGGCTCAGACTCTGATGAAGATGCATCAGAGGAAGAATATGAAGACGAGGATGGAGTGAAGAGGACGAGAAAGAGACGGAGTAAGTGTCAACAGCAATATAGTGTCAGAAAGTGAGAACAAGTTAGTTTAACTAACACTGTAGCTTCATGGCATGTCTTGGATTTCTGTCATATTATCAGTTATTGTTCTATTTTATGTTTATGGGCTGTCATATATTTACATGGACAACATCTATAATAAAACCAAGCAAACATATATAAAAACTGTAGTATTTACATAGTAATTTTTTAATACTGTCAGCATGTTCTGTTGCTGAAGAAGCTGACTAACACCTTTAATTTTGGCACTGATAGAACACTCTGAAAATTGGATATTCTAAACTGCAAGGTGCTGTATTTTCTTTAATGTTGCTATGAGACAATTCTCCTACTTTGCAGTACAATTACATATCACTTTGATAATGTTGCTTGTTTGTTGCTATAGACGTTGCCAAATAAGTGTCATTCCTTTGGTTTTGACACTTGTGGGCTGTTAGTGCAGGCTGATGATTGATACTTACAATGATATTATCAATAAAAATGTGCTTAGCTTGAGTCAGTTATGTTTAAAATTAATAAAAATTAAACAATTGTCCAAAATTTGAAAAAGCTATTAAGTTATTCTTTCCTTTTCCGTAAATATAATCTAGGTTTGTTAAATTGAATAATGTTGTATTGTACAATTAGCATACATTGTATTTATGTTGTACTGAATACGTTTATCTTGAAAGGGGTCGGTTGGAAACAATAAACCATAGTTATTTGGCTGTTGTAAACTGCATGGAGAATGTCTGTTCCTAGAGAGCAATCACCATGGTCTGTCGAAGGAGAAGATGGCTGAGATTCAGGCCCAGATTGACGCTGACCGGCGGCGCCTGGAGACCATGAAAGACATGGAGGAGGAGGAGAAACAGAAGATAGAGAAGAACCTGGAGGGCAAGGAGCAGGAGCTGCGACAGGCTCAGTGGGTGCTCCTTTCTCAGATATAAGGGATCATCTCAAATGCCCAGTCTTTCAGGCCAACACCTTCACTGAAATAATCTCAGTTATTTATGTGTCATAATTTATTAAATGGTCTTCTCAAAACACCAATATTTAGTTTTGAACCTACCCCACCGCTGAAAGGCTCAGTGGGTGTGCGTGTTACATATAAGGGATCATATAAAATATCATTGTGTAGCTTCAACCTGTTTTAGAGTACAAACATATTCACAATGAAATTCACATCATATAAATGCTTGACATTGATTATCACCAGTGTTGTTAAAATAAATTACCTTTGTACTCTCTCAAGATGAATTAATTGACTGATATAGCCGACTTGTTCTAGTAATGTAGACTGATGACATTGGTGACTCAAATGTCTGATGAAGTTATTGACACTGTTGTTCACATTGGTGACATTGTTGACACAAGTGACATTGCTGACACTTGACTTCACTGACACTGCTGACAGTCTGGACACTGCTGCATCACTGACACTTGTGATGTTGCAGGGAGGAACAGCAGCAGTTGGCTTTCAAGCTGGCGACCATTGAGAAGAAGATCATCGTTGGGGGTGTGAACCTGCTCGAGAAAGCCGAGGAACAGGAGCGCCTCCTAGCGGAGAGTGCCAAGGAACTTGAGGAGCGAAACAAGAAGACGGAAGTACTGCGCAAGACGCTGGAGGAGAAGGAGGTAGGATTGGGGAGATGTTGGGTCACACAAACTCGGCTTTTGTAGACAAGGGTTTTATTGACACTGAAAAACCTTATTTTTTTCAGTGAACTCGGACAAAATTATTTTTGACATGGGGATGATTTTAACAAAGCTATGCACTCTATGTAACCTTATGCACCAGCTAGGGGTGTGTAGAGGATAAATAATTATGCACTCTTTTAATAAAACTGTACTCTTTTTAAACCAGTTGGGCATATTACTTAAACTATTCACACACTACAGATTTGAAAACACACCAATGAACCTGATTTGTCATGGGCTAAATAAACAAAGGAAGGAATTTTAATACATGATTCAGGTTGGTAGCTTATAGCTGCTTCAAATTTCCTGTGCTAGAGGAAATGCATTTGCACCATTTGTTAAATATCCATTTAAATAATGCTAGTCAATACATCTTCACTTTATACGAGTTCTGTTTAATTCATATATGTTTGCTAATTGTCACAATTGGAGCACACAATGAAAAAACATTTTTTTTAATTTAAAGTAGGTGTCACAAATAAAAAAGCCTGAAATTTCTGAAGCTTAACGCATATGGAACATCACATAAGAATTTATCTTTACCATAAATGTTGACTATCTGCATCATGCCCGTGTTTGCAGCAAGAGCGCCTGGACATTGAGGAGAAGTACTCGAGTCTACAGGAAGCAGCTGCAGGCAAGACAAAGAAACTCAAGCGGGTCTGGACTATGCTCATGCAGTCTAAGTCGGAGGTAATACATAGTGCCCTTGTCCTCGGGATACCGCTAAATTGGTTTCTTGGACTACTACTTGCTTTATTAATAATAATAAAATAATAAATGTTTAAAACAAAAATCCATATAATAAGTATTGATTAACTCTACAAAAAAGAAAATGTTTTGCAAAGGTATTGTTTTACAAGATATTAACCGATTTTCTTCCCAAATTATTATTGTTGCATGATGTGTGTGGCAGTGTTTTTTAAACCATAAAGAAACACTGACCTTGTGTATGAAATAATGTGTTTTGGCTGCACATAATTTACCTACAAAAATATAGTTTATCTCACATGCTGTTCAAGAAACTACAATTGTTGTTTACTGCACTGTAGTCTGTAGGGCTTATAAACGCCAATTTTTCATCATAGATGCAAAATTAACAATAATAACTAGCATTTATAAAGAACCATATTTCCAGGTCATAGGCACATGGAGTAAAATATAGTAAATACATCAAATTTTAATGAAATAATATTAAAATTTAAATTACGCACAAATAAAAAATATTTGTAATTGGTACATTGAATTTATGATAAATATTACAAATAATTAAGAATAAATAACTTAAGCAAACATTCAAAATGTTCTAAAAAACACTGTAGTAGTTATGTGCATATGTGAGCCCTATGTACCACACCTGGGCATGAAGAGAATAAGTAAATAATTTGCAAAATTATCTATGACAGTCACTGAAAGATCTTATGATAACTGTCTAAAATTTTTTAATCCGCACTCTTGCGGCCCTTACCAGTGCTTCATGTTTGAAAAAGCAGGTAATAAATCGCTGCCTGGATTGATTAGCAAAACAAGATGCTGATTCACTGCCTTACCATCTCCCATGTGCCCTCAGATAGCAGACTCCCAGCAGGAGCACCAGCGGGAGATGGAGGGACTGTTGGAGAACGTGCGACAACTGAGTCGGGAGCTGCGTCTACAGATGCTGCTCATAGACAGCTTCATCCCGCCTGAGTTCCAGGTACTGTAGCCTTTCACTATACACACTCCCAATGTAAGGAACGTCCACTTAAAAGGAACAACTTTGAAATCCCCCTTCTGGCCTGCAGTGTTTTATGTACCCATGGATGTATGGAACAGTTTGACCTCAAGTCCCAACATGTTCCTTATAGCCAGAGTCTGTTGTAGGAAGTGTCACAGCTGTATTACTGTCTGAAGCACATCATTGAATGTTGTCACAATGTTTGTACGAATTCGCTGGTTTTGTTGCCATCATGTGCAGCGAGTCAGACATAGCTGTTACAGTGTTAATCATAAATTGTGCATGTATTTGTGTTGTTCAGGAGATGATAGAACAGTACGTTCACTGGAATGAAGAGATTGGCGAGTGGCAACTCAAGTGTGTGGCATACACAGGCAACAACATGCGTAAGCAGACTCCACAGCCAGACAAGGAGAAAGATAAGGTAAGATATTGTCAGCAGTTAGAATGTACCACACGCACAGGACTTAGAGTTATAATTGTAGGGGGTGTGTATATCACTTTATGCTTCTACTCTCTATTTCCAACAGACACTAATATAATACTGTCAGCAGTTAGAATGTACCACACACATAGGACTTGGAGTTATAATTGTAGGGGGTGTGTATATCACGTTATAGTTCTACTCTGTTTCCAACAGACACTCATATAATAGGTAAGATACTGTCAGCAGTTAGAATGTACCACACACATAGCACTTAGAGTTATAATTGTAGGGGGTGTGTATATCACTTTATGCTTCTACTCTCTATTTCCAACATACACTAATATAATAGGTAAGATACTGTCAGCAATTAGAATGTACCACACACATAGGACTTGGAGTTATAATTGTAGGGGGTGTGTAACTGTGTATATCACTTTATCCTTCTACTCTCTATTTCCAACATACACTAATATAATAGGTCAACTACTGCACTGTAGTTTTATATGTACGCAGGAATGTTTTTTGTTTATTTATATACTGTTTAACTGCACAGAATTATGTATGTGCAGTGCACATTTAATGTTGAAAAAGATCTTAATATTATGTTATAATTAATTTCTTGCAAAAGTAGACCAAACAAAACTGTTTTAAACATCGTAACAAATATAGTCCACACAGAACAATATTTTTGGTTTTGAAACCCAGCAATAATAATACAACTTTTGATGGTATTTGTTGGTGCTATGTTTTGAGGTTGACGTGCTGGTGTTTGGATTTTACCCAAATTTTTTATTATAATGTTAAAAACTTAAAATTGCCCAATTAAATCAAAATGATAATTAGTCATTACAAAGCTGGTGCACTGCATGTCAACAGGTACATATTTAAAAAAATTTATAAATTACATGTTAATACACCCAATTGCTGTATGCCTCACTTATTTACAACTTTGTTATTGTTTCTGTTTTTTTGGCCAACTCTTATGAAGGCATGGCGAGTCTATGATAGTAATTATGAGGTTGTTTCAGATTTTTAAATGAAATTCACAGTAATCATTCCTTTAGACTATAGGTTGAACCTTCTTACCAGAACGAAAGCAATTATAAATCTGTATGTTTCAAATGACAACATTTTAACAGTTTTGCCCCATTCTGCTCCAGTTCCACGAGCCTGACCTGTCTCACGTCTTCTTGGCATACACCGCATCAGGTGCTGAGGAAGCACTCCGGCCAAAGACATCAAAGAGCAAGTCAGGGCGACCAAAAACTGCCAGTGGCCAGTCAAAGACATCCAAAAAGTGAGCTAACTACACATTGATAAAAGATGTATAGGTTGTTGCATGTGTCGTTTAGCTGATTAAAAGAAAATTTCCATCTTAAATCATTACGTGGTGATTGGATCTATTCTAAGGCATCTGGTGATTGCTGTTAAGGTGGCTGGGACGGCTAGCATGTTAGTTGATTTTTAATTTTTTTCTTCCTAACATGCTAGGATATACTGAACTGAACGTTGATAGCACAAAAAATCACCCGGCACTAACGTCATATATCACCAGTCCATCCTTTAAAAATGCAGCCCTTTTGGAAATCCCCTTGAGTTCCCGGAAAAGCAACAGTGTTTCCATAGTAACGACTGCGTGCGCTACAATGTTCGAACCAGCTATATTCGTTTGCTGTGAAAGCGGACCACATCGTCTGGTTGCTGCAATGCTACTACACATCAGTATTATATCTACCTAACTAAATCATTTACTTAAACCAGCAAATATCAGCATTCGGTGAGTGTTAACGTAGTTTATCGTGCCTTTGACACACACGGAAGTGCCGACGCGTATGTGACCTGGTGACACCACCAATCAAAATGACCGTACACACGCCCTGCCACGTGTTTGTTAAATGGCTGGCCTAACCTGATACCATAGATGACAACACATTACCATTACAAGTACAGATTAAAGGGCTATTGTGGCAGCAAATTAAGGGGACATGTCAATATTACAAATGGCCATTATGTTTTGTCAACAATACATAAAATGCCAGTGAAAATCCGTAAATTTCAACACTAAAACAAGCATTTGTTGAGATTGTGTTTTAATTAATAACTAGGAAGTGATGTTTAAAATATTGTTTGAGAAAAACTACAACACTCATGATGTTGCAATTTTACATATGAACACGTCTTACGTGCACGCAACGTAATATAGCAGTAAATGACGATTGGTAAAGGGTTTGTGTTAAAAATACTCTGCCACTTTAGGCTGTCATTCAACTTGCTTAATTCATTCACGGTGGTGTAGCAAACATAATTGGTTTATGTTAACCAAAATATGTCATAAATTTATCAGTTACACTGTCATGCTTATATGTATGTCATTTATTTCTTTGGGGATTGTTTCAAAATGATTAAACTTCGTTTCTAGTGGCTATTTTTTAACATTTACAAAAATGTTTTAAAAACCTTGTAACATAACCAAATAGATGAAAACTGCACATTTTTTTAATCTGGTATATAGTATTTCAACTACAATATGTGAATAAATGGTTTATTTATCTTTAAAACTTCTACTGAAACTAATCAATTCAAGACAAGCATATAATAGCCACCACAGCTACCTTAATATGATGTGCCGGTATGGGTAATGTATAAGGACTGTGTTTTTAAAAGCTATAATAATAATTTTTTAAAATACTAAATATTTTAAAACATATCAGTATCATTCAATTGCTAATGTAACTGGAATAAAATTAATAATAATTTTGACACATCAGTTTCTTCCCACGTTTGCTATACCAAACAAATCTGTGCCAAAGTGTTTTCAGTCATGTTAGAAAATACTCAAAGTAGCATCGACTGATTTTTGTGTTCTGATTGTGTTTTCTGTCAGAAAGCCATAAGTGTTATTGTGCATATGATTCGATAATTTGTTAAATAGTTAGCCATCAAAAGCATCATGGATCAATTTGGTTTTAACCTCTGTTGCTATTTATATACAGATTAAAAGATGTACCAATAACAACATCAAAACACTCAGCAAAATAATCTATACTAAAATAGTGTAGCCAATCATTCATTTTTTACATTTATCCATTGCCACTGTTAAAGGTGCTTAATCAATTTAATTTTTTTGCTGGTCTTATTTCAAATTAATTTTGTGAAAAACAAAACCTACCTAGTATCCATTGCAACATGCTAGCTAATTTGTGCAACTTTTATATGTGAAATCATCAGACAAACTATTAAATTACTTAATGCTTGTTCAAGCATTAAGCGAAGTGAAAATCAAAATGCTGAAAAATTAAGATTTTCTTCCTTGATGAAATGTCGTAACTTTGTCATGTGATTGGCAAGAGTTTGGAAGTCACTCCCATAATTATGACATAATCAGCATTGACACGCACAGTGTTTACCATTTTGGTTATCCACTATTTTGATACTTAGCCGATCTAACAACTGAATTAAATTCTTTCGATGATTTGAAAAAAAATGGGCATTTTTTATTAAATCGACTGCGGATTGTACATATACTATTCACACACTACATATTTGGACACCACTGAACCGGATTTCCAATAGGTTAAATCCGTTGAGGAAGCAGTTTTAATATCTTATTAAAATCTTGTTAAATGTCTGTATATTATTCATCAGTCATTCACCAGGTGACACCACTGAATCATGGCAAAGTACTAGAGTGGATGTCCAAATCTCTGAATTGTTCACCAGCACTGCATGTAACAGACTGAGAGCTTCAGTCATGTGATGACAAATAACAAATATGACAAACTACTTGTCCATGCTCTCACTCATTATAGTGCTATTGTGTTCTAACAGTTACTACTGCATAAATTGCATTGTAAGATTTCCTCCGTGCTTGTGTAATACACAAGAATTGCGTGGAAGAAATGTGTGATAGAAGATTTATTACTTCTCTGTGGTCTATTTGCACCACTTCATCCCTTTGCCTGCACCTCTCTCCCTCTCCCTCCCTCTCCCTCCCTCTCCCCCTCTCTCCCTCCCTCTCCCTGTCTCCCTCGCCCCCTCTCTCTCCCTCCCTCTCCCTGTCTCCCTCTCCCCCTCTCTCTCCCTCCCTCTCCCTGTCTCCCTCTCCCCCCCTCTCTCTCTCTCTCTCCGAGGAGGTAAATAAAATAGATCCATGATGCTAACCTGGTGTTCAGATTCAGTTGTGCTTATTGTGGTTTCAGAAAGCGAAAGGACAGAGACATTGACTCTCTGATTCAGTGAATGTGCCAGGCTGTGTCACCCACAAACACAGGAGGTAGCAGTTGCCTTGACCAATGCAGAGACTGGCCAGTGGACAGTGTCTGCACTGACCACACTTGTAGATGGATGATGATACATGAGCATAGCATAATCAGTGGTCAGCTATGATGACCGATACACACAGACTGTGATGCATTAAACAGGTATCACGGAGTGGCTTCTAGTCTGTTGTCACAGCTTTCTTTTCTTTGTGTGCAATGTTTCGCATTATGCCTTCATTATTACTGCACTTGCCATAATAGTCAACCTGGAGAATAGCAAGTAAGACCTTGTTTGCTGGAGTTGTTTATAATGTAAGCTTTGCTTGAGAAGATATTGTACACAAACAGTTAGCTGCGCTTTAAATTGTACAATGGATAGAGTGGAAAAGCTGATTCTTGGCTGAATATATAAATAAGAATGTCAGTGTGGTTATTATTGTTATTACAAATTCAGTAGTAGTTATTTATTATATACGTTTTCTGCATAGCTATGAATGAGTAGTTCAGAGCACGATCAAAACAATGCACGGTTGGGTTTGTACATTTGTGAAGTTTACGGCACCTCAGTTTTCCAACCTCAGGTTCTCAGGGTTCAGAGTCACTGGGGTCAAATAAATAAATGTAGGCATAATTCAATACTGCAGTGACACTGACGAGTCATGACAATATATGCATGTATGTTGATAAGATGTTTATTTGTGTGCTTGTTTGATTCTGGAACTTTTATAGCTATGTAAGTTGCCAAAATGTTATTTCTGTGTTGGTGAGGTAAATTTATCATAAAAACAATGTATACGGGGGGGGTAATAATAATAATATAACGATTGGTCATTCCATTTACAACAAAAATGATGCATTCTGGGTTTGTAGGTTGCAGTAAATTTCTAGTTGGTTATTTTTGAATGGTGGTTTGCAGGTGCATAATGTGTTTGTAGATTGCAAAATATTTCTGGTTTCCATCATGTAAGAGAGATAAGGGAAATACCATGGTTGTTTCACAGTTTGCTTATCTGCACCATCATTTTACTATTCCTTCAGTTTTCAATAGTTTATTTCTTATTGAACATCCGTCATCCCATTTACTTATTTAACCAAAACTACAATATACCTCAAAAATAATTTGCCAGACTGACATAATATAATATGTGGTGGCTAAGCTACAAATATAAAATGTTTTATTGATGCATTTGAATGTGCAAAGTTACCTCTGAAAGTTTTTGAGAGCATGTGACTTGGTAGATTCCTTTTTCAAATGTTATGCTCTAAAATGTGTATGTGTTTCAAAACTATGTATACCACCCTGTACCTAGAAACGTGTCATGTCAAATAGCTTAGGTGTAATATTTGCGCTTTTTATTACTTATACATTTCTCAATCTTGTAGGAGAATTTTATGTAGGGAATGTTTATGTTAAATAAGAATTTTTATTGTTTTGTTAAACAGTTGAAAGAACAGCTGAGAAGCAGTTACCTTTGAGAAGGTGTAATAACAGATATTTACACTGTTTTAATATATTATTCACTTATTTAAACTGAATTTGTTTCCATACTTATGATTAATTTTGTCATATTTAAAAATATTGTACTGGTATCTTACAAATGAGCACACACTAGCAGTCGGAGAACGCATTGTTGATTTGTGCTATTTATTTCCTCTTGTGTCTGTGAAATCTGAGCACATTTATGTCTGTGATAAAACCTCATAAACTATGTTAGATGACAGAATTGACCTGTATAGCATATGGAAAAGGTTAGTTAAAAAATATTGTTTATTCATTGTGAAATTGGCTGTCTCTGAAGTTTGTGGAATTATTGTGAATATCACTGTAATCAGACATACCATGATTACAGATTACAAATGTTTGTATGTGTGCATATGTCCCCACATGCATGCACACGTGCAGACTCACACGGTCATATGCATGAATGTACAAATAAATGCATGCTCACACACATACACACACAGTTGTTTTGTGTGTTTATATCTAGTTTCCTGCCATGTCGCTGATCCTGGATTCATTTTATCTTTCAACTACTGGTAGTGTGGAAAACACACCTTAATACAAATGTAATATTAATTGTTGTTATGAAAATCTATGACTGGTGAAAAGGTGTTTGCTGGTCACTTCAGTGTTGAGAAAGTTATAAGGATTACTATGACACATATTTAAAGCAATTAGACAGGCACTTACTGATAGGATTGTAAATCCTTCCCATTAGCATTGTAGGATCATAGTAACTGCTAGTCATGACTCATGAAGTCAACTGTACTTATCTATTGACTTGATTCATCATGGACATCGCCTTGTTATTGTTATTGCTTGAATAGTCAGAACCCTTGTCACAATAATACACAAGCAGTACATTTGAGAACCATGCACCATGACATATCTTGATACCTTGATGTTTGGTCAAATAAGTAATTCTTGTTGACTTTTGGGATCCCACTTAAAAACAATTTCATGCACCTTGTCAGTTGGTAATGCGTATTTATGCAAGCCTGAACAAAATGGTTTAAATTGGTCAAATGTCAACAAATTCCAAGTAATTGGGGTCTAACCTGGTTGATACTATATGCCATTATAGACCGGGAGCCCAGAGCTTTTATTTATGTAAATGCCGCCAAAAGGTTTGACCTCATGGACTGCAGGGACCACCCCTGACATCTAAAAAATGTGTTGCTGCTGGGTCAGGGGTGGTGGGTTGCCCCTGAAAAAACCCTATTGAAGGTGGCAAAAAAGTACATTTATTTATGGGAATGACGCCAATGCTAAAAACAATGCCAAGTGTTCTATTGAGGTTCCGTTCCCTGAGTATGGAATGACCAATGCAAGCAATTATAGGTGGGGGTTCCCCCACCAGCAACCCCCGAAAGGGTGCGAGAAAGGGGACATTTATCTACGGGAATGACACCCACGCTAAAAACAGTGTCAAATATTTCTTTGGGGTTCCCTGAGTATGGAATGACCAATGCCAACAATTGTTCCCCCTGCCAGCAACCCCAAAGTGTGAGAAAGGGGCACTTAATTAATGGAATGATGCAAAGGATAAAAACGGTGTTAAATGTTCCCGTGGGATCCCTGAGTATGGAATGACCAATGCCACCAAGTTTAGGTGGGGCCTTCCCCCTGCCAGCAACCCCCAAAGGGTGAGAAAAAGGGGGCATTTATTTTGGGAATGACGCCAAGGCTGAAAATAGTGTCAAATCTTCCATTGGGGTTCCCTGAGTATGGAATGACCAAAGCCAACAATTTTAGGTGAGGTCTTCTTGGGGTGAGAATGAGATATTTTGTAAAGGATAAATAAGGGTGTCACATCTTCCATTTAGGTTCCCTGAGTACGGAATGACCAATGCCAGGAATTTTATGTAGGCTTTATCCCCACCAGCAACCTAAACCCTCTAGTCCCAATGGTTCTTACTTACTGTAGTCACCATGGATACATAATTTGATCTATCAATGATGATCTCGATGAGAAGAGTACAGAAACACAACGTTGTTTTGTTTTGATAAATATTTTAATACTATCAAGTCAGAACAAACGCCCAAATAACCATGAATTTAAACAACACAGCGCCGACACCACTATACTACAGCACAGTACAAAGTGATCTTGCTAAAAGGTTTTCCATGGAAGCACTTGGTTTTTGTATAACTGAAAAAAGGAACTCAACAAATTGTACAGTCATTGTTCATTGTCCAATTATATATTCATAAAGAAAATAGCATTATTATTACACTTATTGTTTTAATGAATGCAGTAAATGTCATCACTGTCCTCGCTCCAAGCATTGCCCGACTCATCGTCTGCTGCCCCCATCTTCCATAGCACTGGTTGCGAGGGATTCCAGGAGTGCACTAGTCATGCTCCATGCAGTTTTCAGTTTCATTCCCTCTGTAGTCAGGGATACTCGCCTCACCAGTCGGATCAGTCTGGTCGGACCTCTTCCAGATCCTTGCACAAAGTGGGCCCTTTTGATTGATTGACAAGCATCTTGGTGCAAGGGGAAGACAGATAGTTAATTTTCTTTATTCTGGCCAGGGATCCCTCTCATTGCCACTACTCATGCGCATAAAGTCCTTGTACCTTGCCTTGTTGATGTCAGAGGTTTTGAACTAGTACAACAAGCAGACACGAGGAGGTGAGAGCTGGAACGTCGACAAGCCTAAGGAAAATGGCGAGGACGTCAGTATGGGTGGACCTCACTAGAACGTTTCCGAATATTTGACACTGTTTTTCGACCTTCAAGTTAATTGGGTACTTCTGTTTGCAGCAGTTCACCTTTGTTGGTCTTCATCACATTTAGCACCATGTGATATGTATACTGTCCTATGATTGGCCAGTAGTGAAGCTTATTTTATTCCTCCATGAAGAAACAGGTAAACGCTTCCCTGAATGCTTTATATTTTAGGAGCTCCATCCCACTCCCACGCCTGGTCAGGTCCAATGATGATAAATGTGTGATGATACCCTGATCAACGCAGCTTTCGCTCTGAATCTGATCAATGGTGAGAAGGGGATTTGTTCACCATGACTGGAACACATCTTCACCAAACGATCCATGGCCATGACTACACATGCTGACTTGCTGTTGACTTGCAGCACGGTTTCATGTACGAGGATGCCGCCATCAATCATTGTTTTTATCCATTGCGTCATTCTGTTAAATGAATGCCCCTTTTCTAACCCTTTAGGTGTTGCTGGCAGGGGGAAGCCCCCACCTAAAATTGCAGGCACTGGTCCTGTGTACTCAGGGGACCCTAAGAGAATATTTGACACTGTTTTTAGCCTTGGTGTCATTCCCATAAATAAATTCCTTTCCCCTTTTTCTCACCCTTTGGGGGTTGCTGGCAGGGGGAAAACCCCACCTAAAATTGCTGGCATTTGTCATTATGCTCAGGGAACCCCAGTGTAAGATTTGACACTGTTTTTAGCCTCGGTGTCATTCCATTAAATAAATGCTCCTTTTTTCACCTTTTGGGGGTTGTTGGCAGGGGAAGGCCCTACGTAAAATTGCTGGCATTGGTCATTCCATACTCAGGGAACACAGCAGGAACATTTGACACCTTTTTATCCTTCACATCATTCCATTAAATAAGCGTCATTCCATTAAATAAGTGACCTTTTTCTCATCCTTTGGGGGTTGCTAGCAGGGGAAGATCCCACTTAAAATTGCTGGCATTGGTCATTCCATACTCATGGGAACCCCAAGGTAACATTTGGTACTGTTTTTAGCCTTGGCGCCATTCCCATAAATAAATGTACTTTTTTGCCCTTTGATGGGCAACCCCACCAGCCCGAACCCAGCAGCAACGCATTTTAGGGGATGTCGGGGGGTTATCCGTTCAGTCAAACTCCAAGGAAACATTTGACACCGTTTTTTTTTCGCGCCGATCCACTAATTTGGAGTAATTCTATTAAATAAATGCCCCTTTTATCACCTTTTGGTGGGGTTGCTGGCAGGGGGAATCCCACACCTAAAATTGCTCGCATTGGTTATTCCGTACGCAGGAAACCCCAAGGAAAGATTTGACCCTGTTTTAGCCATAATTTGGTACAATTCCTTCTGTCCGTGGGGTCAAACCTTTTGGCATCGTTTACATAAATAAAAGCTCTGGGCTCCCAGTCTATTATCACATCCTCTGGTAAGCTATTTGATGGATACGAACATGCAGCTTAATTCTTGCTTCCTTCAGTAAAGACACTATAATGACGGAGAACAGACTCCATACTCCAATTGGCATAAATTTATATAATTTGCTTCATTCTGTTGGTATTAAATAAGGCTATGTTAACATTGTAATTACCTCCCTTACTTTATTCGTTTTATGTTGACTAACCCATCTGAATTTATTTGCAAGTACTAAGTAGTAATGTACTTATTGTGCTTTGAACCCACCACCAAGTGACATCCGACAGGTGGCATCACTGTCATCAATGAAAAGATAACGATATCTATGAAGGGCTCTGGTGTGTGCATTTGTACATTTAGAGAGACACTTTGTTATTTGCAAGTAACTTTTCCACGTAAACATTGATCACGACAGATGAACCGTGATCGATATTGTAGTACGTCGTCCACGGCAGATTTAATAAGAAAAGTTCCTTGATTTATGTAGGCTCGGACAATGTTACTGTGAAAACTCCTGCAGGTGGCAGCACTTTAGGGCATGTCTGAAATTACCCTCGATTATCCATAGGCTCCGTGATGTGGAGCCACCGTTTGTTGCATACATCATCACATGGATCCAACCCGTACTTTTAATTGCGAGGGAAATTGTGTATGGGCAATGGAACCTGACTTGCTTCTCGGCGAGTTCACGAAGACAAGCGACAGTCAGATAAGCAATACTAGTCTAAATTTCAGCTATGCCTTAACCTCTACAAAATCAACTAAACAAATATATTTTCAAAAACAAGTGTACAAGTCTCAATTAAGCAGTCCAAATTGTCAAGAGCTAACTATGTTAATATACACTATTATAAAATAGATATGTTGCATTACGTCCAAGCAGCTCCGTTATTTCTAACTCTAAGTTTATTCTATTTGTTTATTCATTTTCCCATGCATCATCCAGTGGTTTCCAAAGTATAGTTTACCTTGCAATTGTCAAATTTAGTCTTTTTATTATATGTATAATACCAATAGTTAGGTTTGTTACACGGAGCTATTCCATGAGTAGGTATATTCCTTTATTGGCTCAAGTGTCAAGAATGCTGTTATGTTATGTCCAAATTGGGTTCAGTCACTTTGAAGATTTCTACTTTCTACTTATTTTTTAGCTAACAGGTAATATCTCCATATTCTAGGATTGTGATGTTAAAACATTATGCAATCAAGAGAATGACCTTGAAACTAAACATAATTATTATATAGCATGACTGTTTTTGAGACTGGATGCAAATTCATGGCACCCATTCACTTACAGACGTTGAGAGTGTTTTAGTGGAATTGTCAATGGAGGTTTATGATCGAGCCACGCTACGGGTAGGTCTAAAGTAATAGCCGAGTTATGGGACAATAAAGTGGGCAGAGATTAACAGCTGTCAGTCGTGAGCAAAAACAGACAGCAACTACTGAACATAAATTGGCCATATCTCACAAAATACTTCGACTACCGAGCTCAAGTTTCATTTTTATTTATTTGGGTAATTTTGAGAGAAGTACTATTTTTCTAAAAGTTTGGAGATTAACATAAAATGATATTCAATGATTTGACATGACATTCACTAAATGTCAGCTTTGTTCTTACCGAACTCTCAGAAGTCTAGAAGGAACACGATGTAGATCGCATTACTGTGTTAACTATCTTATTATTATAACATAGCTATCATGTTTGGTATCTAGATAGTTTATCCAAAATGTAATTATCACAAGATAGTTATCATCATGTCGAAATAACTATCTTGTGATAGTAAGATAGTTATCTAAATATGACACGATAACTATCTCATTTTGATTCCAACAACACCAGGCACGCGTACTGAATGACCGTACAGATTGTAAAGTCTTGCTTCCACTTTGGGGTTGTTTTGTTTTGTTCACAATGCAATGAACACAACTGCTTGGTGATCTAATGCATGCTATGTCATTAAAGAGGGAGGTAATATGAAATGGTCGGTAATACAAAATGCATAAGAGAACGAGCCTTCTACGCACATCCATATGAATGTTCACACCACCACCATCTCCAGCATTCCGTTCTGTGAGGTTTTAAACCTTTCCAGAACGCAAGACTATTTTGTTTGACACATGCTGTGTGACCAATTACTGCACACCTAGGGTATGGCCTAGCATAAATGTCTGAACTGGGAGACTGGGGACCTTACCCCAATATTTTGGTGGGTAGACCTATGTGTATATGGTGGCCCCCCATTGGGTTCGCAGAACTCCCCCCCATGTTCAACAACTTCCGACGCTTACAGATGAGGCAGTAGTATATTGTTTTGGGCAAAATAAGTCAGGAACCAGCCGAAGAACCCGGCACTGTCTGTTTGCTTTTAAAGTTGATCTGTTTGGCGTCCAATAGCTGCGGGGGTGAAACTACCGGTGAAATTCGGGGGAATCGAGGGGATTCTTCAATGTGGGGTCGCAGTAGGGGTGGCGTGCGTTTAAGTGACACGAAATGGCACTGGACACACTGAAGTACCCTCTAACGTTTTCTGTGTGAAAGTGGATGGCTGTCGCATAATGTGGTTGACAGTGTGTGCCATCTTCACACGCAACTGCTAAAGCGAGATAGACCGGCCGTGTCGTCAGAATACACGATAACAGAATCCTGAAATGCGTCTTTTACTCAGAACTGCTCGAGGGATCTCACAATAGGTAAACGGAAAGAATGTAACAGAAAATAAAACTTACGGAAAACAAGTAACACATTTTGCTATGAAAGAAAGTAACAGAAAAAAGTATTTGAAAAAATGTATGCATACTTTCATACTATGTTTTAGTAATAGTGTAACATAATGATTGTTCATGACACAAAACATTGTAACATACAAGTACATTTGTAATGCATAAAATTGTAGTAATAATCCAAATAACCTGTTGCTTTTTTCGTTACTTTTTCCTGATACTTTCTTTCCTACATTCGTCATAATAAGGGTGCGTATGCGGCGTAGGTCGCACTGAAAGCTAATCAAACACAGTTGTTGTTTTTGCATCTAGAGGGAAAAAACACTGTGTTAGATGAAAGACGACGCTGTCATCTTGAGTCACGTCAAACGGTCAAAGCCTTGACTGCACCAATCACTTTAACTTTATTTCTACATAGTGTTGCAGAGCCGCATAAGTGGCCTGTCCAGAATCGGACTCTTCGGTCACATGATATGTCGAAAATGGTCATTCTCAGTTACAGTTAGTTATACGGTGTACGTATTGGACAGGTGTACGTATTGGACAGGCGAATGATTACCTTTTATTTATGTGTGTGCCTTACATCAAAACAGTTTTAGTGGAGGAATTTCGAAATATTAAATTTATGTACAGGTCGTACCATACGTCCCTTAATTACCCATTAGGCATTACCCATAATTATGACAGAGGAAATGTGGAATTTTTATTTTTAAATGAACGAAAAGCCTTCCGTTCTTATACAGGCCATGAATTCGCTTCTTTTCGCAACTCAGTGTCGTGGGTATATAATGACTCCACGTTATCAATATATTACATCATAGCAACAAAGTTTCTGAGAATCCCATCATATATAATGATTCTCATTAGCCACCTGTGCGATCGGGTCTGCCAAGAAGATACATTGAACTCCCGCACATTTCCCCCTTTTCATGTCCATCCCGTTATTACGGCCGCAATTAGTGCCTCGTTAGCTGCTCGTCTCCTCTTTCGCACGGCGTCTGTCGTCATGAGACACGCCCCCCTCCGTTCCCGCCAGTGGCACAGGGACAAAACACTGGTGTCTTTACAGGGACATGAAAAATTACCTTCCGTCCCTCCTTAGCTATTTGCTGTAATTACCCTTCCGAGTGACATATTGACAAAACACTGGTACGGAACCTAATTTATGAGGAGAGCCGGGGAAAGGAAATGCGGCCGTTGTTGGGTGGTGTAGCCATTGTGAGGTAATTCACTACTAAGAAGATAATCATCAAAAGCACTCGTAACGCGGCCATTGCTTCGCTGTGCGAAGACCGAGAGACAGTGCCCGTCTTACACAACGTCAATGGTGACGTAGGCAGCAAAGAAGGTAATTAAATGCTGTGATTATTGTAGCATTTAGCGATCAGACTTACATAATGACATTGGCATTATGAGTTTCTTCGAGCAGGTTTTGCCTGTAAGCCAAGCGTGACAACCATTTGCTCAGTGTAGCTACTTTAATTAAGATAAAACGGTGTTTCCGAGACATAAATTTAACTAATTAATATTAAAAAATCCACCACAATAATGTCCATTATTTTACAGTTTATGCTGTTGACAGAAGAACGGATAATTTTTCCAACCACGGATTGTGAAAGAAACTGAAAGAATGTATTCCGAGCTACTGGGATTCTCAACGAAACGAGCCCTTGTAAGTTGTATACGTGTAACCGAGCGCAGCCAAGTTGCTGCCAGGAATGTTGCGATGTCAATTAACGAGATTATCAAATCACTGCGACTAAGTAGCGTGTAGAAGAACGTGGCAGTGCAGGGTGTGATGTTTGCTGAAGGGTTCGTGTCAACCCGAGCTCTGACGAATTCAAGAGCGCGGCATCTAAAAAAAGGTAATTTTTACAGGCTGGTAAGTGCTGTATCCATACCGGTTTATTCGACTCCAACTAGACATCTCCGGAAAGTATTTGGCCACGCTGAAATTACTGCGCGAAGATTATTTTACTTAATATGTCCACAACTGTGTAGAACCAGGTAGGGAAGTAGGGGCATAATAGGGTACTGAGGTAATATGGGATTTTCAATTTTCTCACAAACAAGTGCTGCCACCTTGAAGTAATATTAACTTTGTAAACTTTCCATGTGAGCATATTCACTGTGACACGTGGTGTTTCTGCCAGAGGAATCGTTCTCCGAGCACAGTAATTTTTTTCTGGTTTTATAATCTGCTGTGGTCAATTGTTTTTGCAGAGAGTTCCTAGAGTAACTCGTAACCTTTAAGAATACAGTGCTTGTGAAAGGAAAGTATTGTATCACAGTTTGATATGGAATCAATAATTTCGTATTGGTGTTGAGCGATAATTAGAAGAACCAGACGAAGATGTAACAAGTTCCAACGGGACACAATTGGATACAGTGTTTCCGTGTTTTTCCTGACTGTATTGAACGCTTCATGTAAAAATATTAACGAAAGGGATAAAACGAAACCTGTCCCATTTCCCCCCGAACCTGGGGCAAATCGGGACAATGTTTGCCTTAACAAATCTGCTGAATACCAAAAAATGTATAAACAATTAGACAAATTTTGTATCACCATTTTATAACCCTATCATCTTATCTTAATATATACTTGTTGCCTTTCAGTGAGTATTCGTATAGTATTCAGTTGGCCAAATATCTTTAACTATCCCGTTATGCCCCTACTTATTTCTACAGTTGATTGATCAACAGCAAGACGATTCAAAACCCAGTCCTCTCGATTAAGATAATGACGTTCAAACCACAACACTACCTCCACCTATCTGAATTATAATACATCTCCACGGTTGCCCACAAATTTAATGTAGGGGAAACTGGGACAAGTTGCCGACATTAAACATTAAGGCCTAATCGCTGATTGGTGTTTTTTGTTTATAAACATCAGCAATCTGGTAGCAATACTTAAACATGAACAAATGGGTATACCTTCTTTCTACAGACAATACTAATTACAATACAATTAAAAGGAGTGCGATACAGTGTTTTTCTTATTCCATACCTGGAACAAGATGACTTTCATATTGTGGCAAGTTGATGATATAGAAAGCCGCAAGCTCGATTCAGTTATCAAATAATTCTAAATTATGTGCGTTAACAACGCTCTGTGTTCTTTGTAATTAGAGCAACTTTCATGCCACCGTTCGATGCACTGCTGGCAGTGGATCTAGTCCTTAACTATTTGGTGGATCTTCAAACTTCATATTATATATGCCGGGCACACCACATATTGTCTGTCGTCATCCGTTTTACATAAACATCGCTAATAACTATAGGCACAATAAAATATTAAATATACGTCACACTTACCGGAGTTTTACATACTATTAATTGAAGACTACGCAGAAGGCATAAAATGGCACACGTTGGTGAAAGTATGGTATGAGCATGTTAAACATAATAGTATATACAGCTGTAACGTGGTGTTTTGGGTTGTTAGCAAACACTCATCTACTGGTGTTTAACTGTATTATTTCCATCTTCCAACCAATATCACCAATTGCAATCACGCTCGGTTTTTGGAGAAACAACTACTGTGACATTGTTTCTGCAATGAAACAAACGGCTGCAACTTAGAATATGAACAACGTTGACACATAACTGGAGGTTTTTTAAAGGTGAGACGACGACTGAACAATTATATGCAGTGCTGTGCACAACACGATTGGTAGGGCCTATTGTCATCCTGACGTGTGCTTTCTCACCGAGGATTGCGAAAGCTAACTATGTCCATACGCAACGGAAAGTCCAGGTAGGTCGATCAGGAAATCCGGTAATTTATCTTCATCAATTATGCAGTAGGTCTATTGGTGATTAACCGAAGCTTGCTTCAGCGTAATTAATATACCGATTAACATTTCTACGTCGATGGCAGATCAATTCAGCTTCCCCATTCCACTGTGACAGCTTCTCAGAACATCCCCACGAACCAGTGATGATATTGTATTTGACGAGGGTTCCCGAGACCCGTTGTGTTTTATTTGTGCGTATCTCGGCTTCTGGGTGTGTGCGTTTGTGTGTGCGTGTGTGCGTGTGTGCGTGTGCGCGTTCTATCTTCGTAATCGTGCTATGCGTGTGGCATGTGTACATAAGCATCCATGCGCGTCACCTATATGTTGTCAATGTTGAGTCTATGAATTCTGGTCTAGAAAAATGATCTGCATACTCCTCTGCATTTGTATCACTACAAGTTCGACGACGCATTGAGGCAACTGTGCTGTGACTGGGACTGGGAAAGGACATCCCTGAGCACCCAGTCCCGTTGGCAAATCATTCACATTATGTGATATCGTGTCGTGACGTAACATTACCTTGTCCCCGTAATCGGACATCTGTTCAAACTCTGCCACAGTCCTACCCTATTACAATGCACACTTCAGCGATGGAACACAATGGTATGTTTCAGTGTGGGGTGATAGCAGTCGACTCCTAACAGGGTGATTTCAATTATTTAGCAGCACGCGTGTTGCAGTGGCGACATTATCTGAACAAGGTGTGATGTAAATCTATTGCGTGATGCAATCGTGACAGTTATGCATAAGCACTGACAAGACCAAAAGTGTCACTGGAGTGGGAGAAAGCTGCTGCAGTTTCGCCCGTTAACCTGTTAACTGCCCCCTTGAACACCCAGGTCAGGGTCAACAGAAGCTGAAAAATAAAGGGTCCTTTACCCCTGAATGAAATGTGTTAATATGAATTAAATGGCATGTCGGCAGCTCCGCATGTTTCCATACGCTTATACCGAAAGCCGTAGTCAGAAACTTAAACGAATGAGACAATTACAACCATCTTAATTTAAACTAATCCTTGCTGAACCACAAGGGAGACAGCTCTTCCTCCCCAGCCTCAATACTCCCGACGGACCCGGGGTTGTATTACGCTTTGCAGTCTGAAATATGGAATCGTCGCGCTGAAATATGTTGTGGTTAATGACATGCAAAGTTAATATTACGTGTAGGCCAATACAGTCGCAGAAAAAATAAGGACAACATAAATAGTGGCCTCTGATTTAAGTGACGGTTTTGTTGCCTAAAATAAGTGCGCACGTATTCTTCATGAATAACACTCAACTCTAACCTTTCAACGTTGCTGGTGTAAATTCGTGTTTATAAGTTCACCTCTTGTCTTATTGTGTTTGCTCTCATTATATTCCACACGAAAACGAGCTTCAAGAAACCCCGTACAGAATATAATAAAAATAGGTGGGCTGTGGTCGCATAGATTATCATAAGCTGGTTTGCAGTAATTAGAATAACGTGTATGCATGTAGACCATGTCCGGACTATTATAGTTCAACATACTATTGCTCGAGTAAACTTTGGCCCCTAATATATATATAGGTCTACTCATATAACCATCAACTATATCTTCTCCCCAATATTCAACAGCTTCGGACGCCTGTATTTGATAAATTATTATACCATATACAATACATAACCTACACTGCATATCGTGCGTATTTACTTGTTTAAACGTATTGCACATATTTCGCAATACTCAACATTGAGTAGGCTATTGCACTACTCCAATACGCAATACTCCGAGCGTCCATCCAAGCTCCTTTGTATACAGCCTCACCAGAAATCGCCACTGAAATTATATACGAATCGAATTATATAACTAGCGAAGTGACACTAAGATACTACTGGAAAACTGATACGTAAACCGCGATGCGTGCTTTCCTAAATTGAATTTATATATTTAATCCAACATGACGTAACCACCCTTCCTTAGCGGGTATTAACCCGCTGGGTCTGATATTGGACATATTTTATCGACACCTGTTACTGTATTCATGCACAACTTGAATGTGCAGTCATCCCAATGAAACGAATTCAACATGTGTTACAGATTAAATTCCCATTGGGGTTAAATTATCTTCCCAGGAGCTGAATCTGCTGATTTATGCACGTGATGACGCCCGGAGAGGAGTCGTGGAGAGGACGGATACTGTGTTCAAATACAGCTGACAGATTACAATTTGGATAATAGATTAAGTAAACGTAACGGCGTATGTGATATCAAATCACATTCTATCTGTAGTTGCTACATTGAGACGCACAAAGGAAGTTGCCAAAATGTTGGATCGCCACTATCTAATTACCATCGTACTAATGGGACCGTATTTTTCACATTAACCCAAAGACGGTGTTACCCAACTTTGTTAACCAAATTATAAATTAGCATTAAAAACAATAACTCTGCACATCGTGCGGGCGCATCCCCATAATCTGAAATTGGCTAGGAGGAAACGATGTTATATTAGTGTTACGATAGGCGAATGCCCAGTTGCTCCCACGGGTGGCGAAATAGTCCTTCCTGTGAGAGAAATGTTCAAAGAATGTGCCTGGAAGTGGTTATATCTTCTAAAGCAGATTGCGATGGCGCCGCCTCGCAGCGTTCCGCATCACTGCTCGTCTCATTCGATGGGTCGTTTAGGAACCAGCTGAGGAGGTGATAGAGAGACATTATGGTCATTGCTCAATCGTTTATCATTATGGGCGTTTCAGGGACCGGGTAGAAAACGCTTTCCGAGTCAGTCCATATTGCAGTCATGAATACTGGTTAAAGTTGGTGGTGATGCATACGAACAGGTATAGATAACTAATATAAAGTCACGATTAAAATATATGTTCCTTTGTCTGTCCTCCTCATGAGCCCTTTGTTTGCGAATTGTCTTGCCATTTAATTTTGAGGATGTATATTTCACACTTATTAAAGTTGTCAATTGCACACACACGCACGCACGCACGCACGCACAAGCACGCACCCACGTACACACAAGTGTGGTCAAACTGAACAATAATAAAAATGTTGCACTGTAAGCGAAGGCGCTGCATATAAGCAAATACCCTGCAGCAAATGCCGTGTCTGCAAATTCCCTACACGTAAGTCCCTATGGCCCAATGTCCTCTGAGAAAAATTCCCTAATAAAATGAGCAAATATCCTGTAAGCAAATGCATGTGCGGGGTTTGAGTTTGTGCATCAGAAATTGCGCACTATGTGACAATGATCTTTTCCACACGCATGCATGCGTTCAGTATTCTACGTATAGGTGAAACACCATCTAGGCAGTAGTAAACACTTGATTAAACTTGGCATATCTGCCTTAGCTGGTCAGCAAGGGTGGGGCAAGTGCAATATGAGTACATCGAGTATACGGTAGTAGCTGTACCCCAGTGTGTCTCACCGTCAATTAGTACTGACATATATGGGTACACCACAGTTATCATGATACGGATTTAGCCGTTTGCAGCCAGTAGGTCTACTTCTTCAATTTCATTGAAACATGTTGTTTACAATTTGTTCAGTAGACTTGAACAAAAACACTTGTGACTTTTTGTGATGTGTTTCGGGCAAAGCCAATTTCATCAAGTTTTTACCACAGCAGCACAACTTGTTGCTTCGTTGTATAACAGTAGAGACGTGATTTTTTTCAACTTCCAGGATGTATCCATAATGTTTGGGTAAAAATTCTCTATATAAGGTATACGTGCCTCATTCCTGCTGGAATTGAACAGGTGATGTGACGCGTGTGTAGGGTGTCTTACTTGCTGAGACGTTTTTTTCATCATTGATGACACCCCTGTATATACGCACTGCCAAGACCCGCACGTCCCATTTAGCCCAGCGTCGTTTCCTTCTTCCCCAATTTACGTTATTGGTCACAAAATGTTAAGTGTCTATAAGCTTTTCAACGGAAGGCAGCCAAGGGGTGCCTCAGACAAGTGGTGTAAGATTCTGGGGGTGATAACAGTGGGCAGTAAGCATTAGTACTGTCACCAATTAGCACGCTGATGGGGTTAACCAGATAACCATTCGCAGGAGTACGAGTGTTTGAAAGAATCGGCATATTAGGGCGTCGTAATGGGTTTTGTTTTGTATAGTTGGTTTGGATAAGTGGCAGCACGAACTAAGGTATTGTCATTGTCAGCGGGAAAGTATTTCCCATGTGACACTAATGGCCGGGTGTCCTCTTGAAGCGTTTTCTAAAGCCTGCTGGTGTTCCCGTTTTCTATAAGTATGAAATGTATTCTTTGTGAAAGTGGGTGTTATGAGGGGATCCAATGCATAATGTATTCGAAATGTTCATTAATATATAAAATGTGGCATTTCATCGATCTCTGTCGATAATTCAGTAGTCACCAACATATTTCATTAAATAAAAAAAATATTAAGTCAGATGATTATCTGCGGCACTTACGTAACTCGCGGGTCATTTGTACACGCAGCTTTTGCATAACCAGACGAAAGACAAAGTAAAATTAGTATAATATAACTATTGTGCTTGACCAATGTTTTAGTTTGTTGATACCAGAGCAAACGATGACGACAATATGCGCACATTATGATTATAATTATATATATTACTTATTCATATATTTGCGATATGTAAGAGCCTTTATTCCTACATTAATTATGAATTAAAAGTAATATATTGAACTCATTTATACTGCTCTTACGTGAAAGATCGAACTAAACGAATAAACGAACGGAACTTCTGACAAACAACATCTATGCACGAATCATGCCCATTTCGCCTGCTTCAATTTCCCCTACTGTGGTTTGTGGCTAATTCTGATAGGGCTTCCCAGTTTGCCTATTGCCCAATTAAGGCCTATACTGCCACTCCGCCTACTCTTAGATCACTTGGTCTAGCACTGTGTCGCTTCAACATAATCAAACGTTAATTGGCTATGGCTTTTTTTTAGCAGTTCAGTACAAAGAACTACAAACAGCTTTGCATAAATCTTGAGTTTTTCTTGAATTAAAGTTCTTGTTGGATTTGGTACATGTTGTCTATATGAATAAATAATAATTATATATATATATATATATATATATATATATATATATATATATTCTGCAAAGCATATTTTATGTGTACCAATTTTATAAGTATTAAATTTAAATGGTGATTTTGATACTGAATTAAATCTTAGTTCCCTGTGGATTTAGTAAATATTGTCAAAGTGGGAGAGGAGTTATCCAAGTGCAAAGTACGTGAAGTGGGAATAATATCAGAATAGGCATACCGAGAGGGCGAATGACTAAGAGTAGGCGGAATGGGAGAGCTGTCCAAATGGGAGTAGGCGAAATGGGGACACCCACTATGTCTATATATCTTCATTATCTCTACGTCTAAAAAGTAGATGGACTGTTGGCTGACACATTTACCAGCAAAATCGATTCCGTGGCAAAATGTGTTCCTTGTTGCAGCAGTCGCTCACAAACCAACCATGCAGCGTGTGCCTGGCACTGTGTATCGACAGGTACTCCATCACTTCTAAGGACTTGTCCACGACTTTTACTTTTTGGACTGCGAGAGTCGATCTTGTACCTCGACGTATCTTAAAAAAGCAAAACAAGTCATCGATTAATTCTGAGCAAATTATTATAGTGCCGCCGCACTTACTAGGAACATGTCATCCAAGTGTGCCATGTATTCTGTTTTTATATCTTAACTTAATATTGTGTTCAACCCTTTCCTAATAATAATAATAATTAACAATTATTTATTTATTAACATCCATCCAGCCATCAACCCAAAAGTAAACATTACTTTTTCAATAATACACGTGGGGAAGAGCGTTTTTGTAAGCTCGTTAGCGGAGTATAGTAACGTTTAGTTGTCATACATTTAATGTCACTAGCGATGCGTTGAGCAGTCACAATTTTAATTACAAATCGCGCGGATGTGCCTTTCCGTCTCGTGCACAGGGACAGGATGAGTGCGGACTGAGGAATGGGTTGGGGACGGAAATAAATGGGTGTAAATACCATTACTTTCGCATTGAATGTGTGGAAAATCACCGGTTTCGTCGTGTGTTCATTTGTTGATTGGGAAATAATTACAGTTGTAGATGTTGCAACTGCTATTGCCGTAGACGACTGTGAGTAAGTATAGACACACAAGTGCGTTGTCATGTAATTAATAATGTCATTGCATTAGCAATACCCATTTGACATGAACCCTGTCCTGGGATTATTACATCAAGTGACATCTAACTGTTAAGATGCTGTATCTTGTATCTTATAGATTCCCTGTAATAATAGTGGAGTAGGAGAACTATCGGAGACACCGAGAGATAGGAGACTTAGATGACCACATACCACAGACAACGGACCACAAACCGCATTCCTGACTCAACACCCAAAAAGTGTCATGAGCAAAACAACCACGGCCACAATATGAATATGTGTACCGCGTGAGCTTTTGGAATACTTTTGTGTGTAAGTAGAATTTGTGTTGTGTAATGCAGCATTACAGCTTTCGAATAGTGACGTTGACCGCTTGTGCAATACGACAGCGGCCTTTAGACCAAACGTTCCAATATTAATATCTGATACCAGTCACCAGTCATGGCAGAAATTGAGGGGTGTCAAGTTTGACAGTTTATTAGGGAAGGTGCGTAATTTTCACTAATTTCACAAAGGATGTAGAACAACTTGTGTTTATCGTGCTGTGTAAGTGTATAAAAACGTTGGATAATTATGGAACAAAATAAAATGGTGTGAGAATGGCCCCACAAACATGTGGGCGATGGGCGGTTGAGACCCACCCCCCAGCCACATCCACTCAATTGTGGTCTATTCCCATTCTTGAACGGTCGACCATGGCAATCGTCTCCCAATGCTAAATCTCAGCTCAGTCCCCATTCCTTCGCATACACACCAATAAAATAACGTTTCACAGCGTTTCCTGTCGCAAATGCTGCCATATTGGAACCAGCGAAATAAAAAAATAGGAAGAAAACCAAAAAGCCCGGCTTAAATGGAAGCGTCCCATTCTTTGAAATATGATAAGGCATCGGATTATTTTTAATAGACTGTACAAGTTCTGATATTATCTGATCATATTAATCTAATCCATAGGGTAATACTAAAGTGTATTGTCAACTATTTATTGCGAATACAGATACATTGAGTACATTTATAAACACATAAATTTGTTTTTATTATTGCGTATTGGTTTATTGTAGTCTTGTAGCTACCGTTAAATTTTCCTCTGCTTTAAAACAAAATTTACCTATGAACTTTTTGTACGCCAAGTTCGAGTAACAACGATTGCTATACTCGTTTAACAGGAACGTTCCTACACGATGTTCACATTGTTAGAGTAATCTAATGTCTGTGATTTCAAATTGCATCATTTTTCATTCATCAGATAGCAATCTTCACTGTTGACGTTACCCTATTCAAAATACCGTCTGTCATCATGCGGGCGGTGAAGCATGACCTATCTTCAAGCTTCTTTCACAAAAACAGGCGCTGCCGTCTCTATCAAACCGCTTTGAATGACACGTTCCGCCCCTCTAATTACAGGAGATCTGTTACTCAGGCAGGCGGATAAGCCCCATCAAGCATCAGCCTGATAAATACCATGTCCAATGAAACAAAGACAGTAGGACAACGACGCGGAACCCAAACAAACGCGCGGAAGTCAACCACACGGCTCCATTGTGGAGCACCGACACAGAAACAAAACCGATTTACGGTATCCTTTTCAGCGCACTGTCTGATGTTTCCAGATACTGCTGACATATGAAGCTGTCTCTGGACAGAATGTCGCCAGCTTAGAGGGACTGTTGTAAGACCGTGACACATTGTTTGTTGGGTGTAAGCAGATTGCATTTAACGGGATGGCAGCTGCTGTAGACACAGTTGGGGATTGTTGTTGCATATATTAATCTACTATGCATGAACCATACTCTACACAGTAGTAATTTGGCATCATGTTTTGGAGCAATCCGTTACGGATCACGATAGGTACATTCATCACACAGTGAACAGGATGTAGTTTATGCAGAATTATAAGCACATTATGCAACGGGAACATCGAACATGATTTTAGCATGAAAGTATTTTGTCAGATGCAGAATAACCCACGAAAAGTGCCAAGTTACTCGTCAGTCTTATGGATTTCCTGAAATTTGAGTGTCTTATGGGAGTAGGAGACATTCCTTACGGTTTCGTGCTTTTTCAACAAGTTTTGTTTTGTGCTTGTCAGATGGCGTGTGAATAACAAGTCACCAAGTTAAAACACGTCTAAAGAGCGACCCTCGTGAATATCTGTGCGCATTCAGTTGAGATAATCACATTTGGACCATGTGCTGCACATATGAGGAACACAACTGGAAAAAGAAAAAAGGGAACACGAAACTTTGAAAATAACCTTTTTAAGAGAGGGCCGTAAACCTCGAAACGATAGACACAATGATAGCTGTTGCACATGACAAAGGAAGGTGACATGCAATTGTTTCCGCCATATGCGACGACTTCGACGCAAGAAGACAGCAGAAGAACACACCATCACACATGTCGAGTTATATACAAACGTTCACCGCAATAACTCCTTTCCAATAATTACCCCTTTGCTACGGGAGCTATGGGGACTCTCCTCCGCCAATTAGCTTGACAGAATGTGTGGAGGTGCATTCTCCTCATTTGACAAACTTCTGAATACGGCTTTATCCCCGGGGAGTGATTCGAGTACGTGATTCGAGTCCACCTATACAGGTTTAATTTGAATATACGTGACTCAGAGAAGCGATAAATACGCACCACAGTTGTATGATCGCGTAACCTACTTGAAAGGGAGCGAGCGTGTTGTGTACTGTGGTGGCGCTGTCAGTGTTTGCCCAGTTGCCGGCGCACTTCTTGAACGACTCTAGTACACGCGCTGCACGCTGTGGCATTCACGCGTTGGGATTAGACGAAATGTATACGGTCTTGGGTGGGTCTGTCCACGTGTTTGATGTAAGAATGTAAGATTTGCATCTCCATAATGCAAAGTTGTCATTTCATTATCCATAAAAGCTGCAACATTGGCTAGGGTTTATCTCTGTCACGACTCTGTCCACAGTAAATTGTAAACAAAACTATTTTCTGAATTAGTTATTTTATGTATCAAATATGCCCAATTCTATTTAAATAGTAAACAAATGCTGTAATGTTATGTAGTATGATTTATGGAAAATATCACTAATCGAATCCTACATTCTTACACCGATATCGTTATGATTATATATATATATATATATATATATATATATATATATATATATATATATATATATATATATATATTATATATATATATATAGGTCGATCGATTTGGGTACTTGTCTTAACAGAGGGTACATGATTTTTTTATACAAAGACATTAAACAATGTCCACAAGGCCTCACCCCCTGTAGTTGCATAATCTGTCTTGGAAAGGAAAGCGTGCTGTGTGTCTGTGGCTGTAGCAGTGATAATTATTGTTGCTGGGAGGGTGGATTAGCACTTGTCCAGGGCTCTGTGTAGTTTAAGGGTCTCCAACCTAACTGCAAACTGGTACAGTATTAAGCAATTGTAGCTCATACTGTCTCACTTGAGTCAACTTACTGAATTGGTAACAACTAGCACAAGCTCTAAGTGGACTTTAAATCAGGGCTTCTGACTTGAAGACAAGTTTGTGTGGCTTCACTGCATTCAGAAAGGGAATAGCTCAAACATACACAACAACTTTTTACTATCAGGCTATCTGGTGACAATGCAACTACCTAGTGTGCGCACTTTGTGCTTTTGTATTAAAAAACATACAAAACTTTGTTGATCTCGAAGCTTGTAAACAATTATTTGTGTTAAATTCATATAAATCAGCGATTAAAAAGTTTGAAGTGATTTAAATCATTATTTAAATAATTGATTTAAATCAAACAACCCTGATATATATATATATATATATATATATATATATATATATATATATATATATATATATATATATATATATATATATATATATATATATATATATATATATATATATATATATATATATTATATTATATATATATATATATATATATATATATATATATATATATATATATATATATATATATATATATATTGCTAATACGCAACTAGGACAAAGTTCAATTCAAATATTAGATGGATGGATGGATATACTAGATATTAGATTTCGTCAGATTGTGAATTAAACAGGTTTAGTAACAGAACTGTTTATTATTATTATTAGCGCAAATGCTGCACCGTATTTGCTCAGTTTTAAATATAGTGCAATTATCTATGAATACGCAAGAACGTGGACTGACATTGAGAGCTTGCGGACGAAGGAGCAACGTCAGTGATGTAGCAAGAGAATTCCGAACAACAATGCTGCGTGCACGCCCCAATCGGGTTACTCCAGGATAAACATCACGCTGCATTAGGATCTACATGTCATCTACATAAATCGACGGCACCTTTGCAGAAGCACAAAAAGCCAATCACTGGCGCGAGGGCGCGGAGACAATATGGCCGCCGGAGTCATTCAGTCGATCGAGGGCCTCGTTAATTGATTGTTTACTGCAATTATAACAGCTGTTGGTGTCGGCCGAGAGTTACATCACAACGTTGACACACAACTCACGTGTTTTCTCCGCACTTTCTGGGACTGTCAAAAGAAGTTGCGAATTCAGTAGCTCGTCACAAACAGCGACATGTTAGCGTTACGTCATTGTGCGCACTGTCAAACATGTTCCACTTTTGATGTGACATTTCACACGTTTTCTTGCCCATTCATCGGGCAACTTCAGAGAGCTTACCCGAGTAGTATTTGTCTCACAACAATATGTAACATTCTTTGATAAACGGCAATAGGCCCATCAAGAGTCTGATGTATCAACAAACCACACTTCCTTTTTGTTTGCAAACCAGAGTATACAATTCCAGTAACCAATTTGAAAATGAATGTTGTATTAATATTAGAAAACATTTTATCCAGCATGAATAAATATGATTTATAATACTACCACGAAGTATTTTATTTGCTACGATATTATTCGATTTTTTTACAACTACTTATACTCTATATAATATTCACTGTTATATTTATAGCGGTATTTTGTTGTCTTGACTTTCTCTCGCCCTTCTACTGCTGCAGCTATCGACACAGCTGTCACTTCTGTCCGCTGCCATTATAACAACTACGAACGCCTCTTCCTAATAAACCCAGGGCGGGCGTAATTTGATTATGGTACACCCCAATACCAGGAAGAAACGTATGACATCGCCGCGGAAAACAACCCCATAAGCTACAGTGAACTGTGTGAAGAATATTAAACAGACAAACGAACGCGAATTTCAACAGGTGATTTTAAGCGCATTAGACAACTTGTGTGGCTTTTTCTTGCGACAGGCCATTTGCGATTCCACTGGTGAACGCTGACGAACTCCAGACGAGTCTGCGACACTGGAAACCGTCCAACGTGTCAGCCGGCCACTGTCCGAAAGCAGCCAGCAAGAAAGGGGTGTTACACCCCGGGGTGTTTTCCTGCTAAACGGACAGACTGCCATCCTGCGTAGCTGATAGCCGTTGGTGTGGAAACTCCGATAGTCACCGAAGTGGATAACGATTACCCACTATCACAAATCACCAACCCGGGGGGATTTACGTGGCCTGAAATGTCTTCAATTTGCTTTGAGGTAGACCATTTGTCAGCACACGCAAACTTATTACATAGACTGTTGGAAAGTTGCCTGGAATTGATTACAGGACAGATAAGAAATCGTTATGAAACTCTAAACTTATAAATTAGTGCAATGTGCAAAGTGCAATGTCTTTTGCAGTTTATATTTACTTTAATTAAGTGCAATATCTGTTGCCGTTTATATTTTCTTTTATTTTCACAGTTAGGCCTTCTATTTTCTCACGCACGACGTTCCTTCTTTATACAAATTAAGTACACTTTTTTGAATGTGTATGTAAATTGCCTAGGTACCACAAATGACCGCATGCATACAAATACAAAATAAGTTTGCGTCTCTCAATCATGGATGTTTTGATATGTAGCGATATTGCCTAGTCATTGTCACTTACACATACGTCAAAATACATTCGTGGAATCAGTTCCTGTCTATTAGACTAACGTCAGATTCATAAAGGAACATATTTTGCCTTTATCTATTTATGTGTATATATATATATATATATATATATATATATATATATATATATATATATATATATATATATATATATATATATATATATATATATATATATATATATATATATATATATATATGTGTGTGTGGGCTCTTGCCTGAAATAAAACATTATTATTATTATTATCTATGTGTCCTTTCAGATCTCGCCTATCCCGATCAGGACAAAGGTCTGTTTTGTGTGTACGATCAGAACGAACACTCGGTTGCTCAAAGTTTGACACTAGTATGATATTTATTCAATGTTTATCATAGCCCTTAGGCTTTGCTGCCATACTGGTATTGGCATTGCATTCGTTGAGATAAATAATTCCATTCGAAAGCGTTCGTTAAAAACTGTACACACCAGACCCAACCGTTCACTTCGGTAGCCATTTGAGAATGATTGGATTTATGCTAATTCTGGATCACTACGATAATTAACTGCATATTTATTCAGTTTTTATCTTCCTGTGGCTATCCGTTGTCGGTGGCAATGTTCCTTGCGTACCCATGAGAAATCGAGAGATGCTGTAAAGTTTTCACAGGTGGAAACATTTCCCGTGACGTTGGTACTCGGCATCTGCGTCATCGGTGATCTCTTCTATGTTCTAGTTGATCGAGCGTGAGCCATGGAGCAAGATGTAACACAGTAGTTTTTCTACGCTTAAATTATTCGCAGCGATTGCATTAAATAGGCCCCTAGACCTAGTTCCCTACCACTTACCTCACTGACAGTGGCAATGCCAATGGCATTCAACTGACAGTCAATGGCAATGTCATTGAGTCATTTACATTGTCATTGTCATTGTCATTGCCATTGCCACTGCCACTGGCATTGGCATTGGCATTGGCACTGACATTGTCATTGGCAATGACAATGTCAATGACATTGACTGTCAGTGTCACTGTCACTGAGGGATCAGCCTACAGTTACATTTCCCATTGGTGACCATGTTAATGTTTTGCATGATTATAAGAAAACGGGACCATATAAAATTCTTAAACTTCTTACCTGCCGTTGTCATCATCTCATTGACATGCTTGTCGAGTTTTGTCAAAATCACATATTTCTAACTCTTAAAATTGCTGAAAATGCCATACCTGTCAATGACAAATGTCAATGTTGACCAATTTCTGCATGAATTACTATGCATTCGTGCCTTGTGGCAAAAAAATGCCAAACATTCTTCCGCCTATTCAAATCTTTTAAACACATCCACAGTTACACTGTCAACAGGTTCTACCAGCAAACATAGCAATGCCCCTGCTCAAAGGCACATGTCAGATGTGAGATGATATGATTTTTTAAAAACTTCCTATATCCAAACTTACTATGTCCTACATTCGTGTGTAATTCACCAGGAAGTCTAACAGAGGCATGATCCCTGACACTCCTGATGTCGCAAGTCTTGGATATTATCCAGGTGAATATTGGATCTGTTATGTAAATTATTTATATGGGTTGGGCAGGTTTTCATGGTACCAACGAATTATATATAATAAATAATATATCTAGGAAATATATTTATGTAAGAAGTGAACATATAATATATGAAATAACTATATTAATGCTAATTTATCGAATATATACAAAACCAATGCTTGCGATTTATGAAACATGCTGTTGACAAATCACTAGTTGCAAGGCACAAAACTGCCATGCAATAGGACATATTTTATTGAACAGCTAAAAAGCGTTCTATTACAATGAAAACTGAACAATATAAAACATAATATTTATTGACGTAGGCTCCTGTAATTTTTCTTCATTAAAATAAATTTCATTGATGTTAATAAATTATACGTAGTCGTAGATGCTCACAACAATGACAATGTCTAAGCCACTTTTATATCTAACTACTGATATCATCATCACTATGGTATGGAACAGATGCACTACAGTGGACCCGTAGGCCTCAGGGCAAATATATTGTCCAGTCAAACAATAGGTTTACCAGCATCTTGTGTTTCCAGTGGCAATGCTAGAGTTACCTGGTGCAGGCAAAGGTTAAGTTCTCCCAGCACCCTCAAGATGTAGACTGGCTTCTACACTAAGTGCTTGTAAATGATCTATGTCCATACTTTAGTAATTTGTGCATAGGTTCTTGCATAGTCCAAATGCTTAGTAAAATCCATGAGTCGTCTTATTGACTATGATGCAGAGGTAGTTTTGTTTGTTTGTACTGATTGGTTTGATTGCTAACTTGGAAAAATTATTTATTTATAATGTAATACTTGGCATTTGTAGGCACCTTAGAGATGGCTGCAGGATGTAGTCAGAGGGGTTCTCTACGGTTGATGAAAAACAAGTTGGATGTGTTTTCACAAGAGTGTAGTTTATTTATGTATACCCTAAATCTGTGAACAAACCAAACTATAAAATAGTCACATGTAAATATTGGGGGTTCATAAGTAGATACGTACACGAGGAGAAAGATGATTTAAACGAGCCTCTCATTAGTCTCTCAGGAATGGCCACTGCATTTATCCTAATTGATAGCTCAATGACTTCTTGTTTTCCCTGCACAGTAGTAAAAAAATACACTGCATGCCCAGTTGCCCATGGTTCAATTAATTCAACTGAATCACTTTCCTGTTTCAGTGTCTTAGTAGCCTGCTACCCCTCGGTGATAATGGACTTGCCCATGTATCCACTTCAGGCAGTGCTGATACAGGAGGCAGAATGCAACATTGTGCTGGCACAGTGCTTATGTACACCTGGAGTAGCAGATGCTTACAGATGGAACTTGGAAGACAAGTCCAGAAAACTTGGGCCACTTACTGCAATACCAGGATCCAACACAGTAAGTACATGCTAAACATTTACTGCACCTATAACCAAGAAAGAATTAGTTTTAATATAATTTTGAAATTGTACATTTTATATAGCAACATCCAATGTGAGAAGGATGGCAAAATAATGTTGAAATAATATAATTAACTAGTCATAAGTTCTTAATATCTAAATTAATATGTTTCAAAGGTACTTCCCATGTACTATTAAATAAAACAGTCTGCAAATGGTCACAATTTTGTCAAACATTAATTTGTTGGTGATTGTGCTTGCTGTCTTGAATATTACCTTCTTGTGTGATTTGTATTTTACATTTAACAGGTTTGTTTTAATTGACAAACACAATGGCATATTAGCTACAATCCATTAATGTATTGGTCTAAGAAATGTGCATAACACAATTCTAACTTCATATTGACAGAGTTTTTTGGAAGATTACCATTCCATTATTCCTTTCAACAAAATATAAGTTATTTCTAGTGCCTATTATCCACATATTTCTTAGTGGACTCAGTAAAATATATCAGAACTTTGTGTCAAAGTTAATTTGAGTTAAACACTAATGCGATAAAGGTCCAATACCATTCTTGGTCTGACATTGGTAATTTAATTAATCTCTATCGTGTTAGTTATATTCCTTTAATATGCCCTTTTGTCTACTGTGATGAAACAAATCCTCTAATTGAGGTTACATTAATTGACAAAACACTTTTTATTATAACTTTTATAATTTACTTATCAATTGCCTTTATTAGGTCATTTTATTATTTCTTTTTTAATTAATGGACCATAGAAGGGTTCAGTGTACATACAACTTGTAGGTTGGTGCCTACATATGTTAATTCACTTAATTGTGTGATTTTAATTCCAATTCATCAAATGTGCATCTTTTAAAAATAAATAGTTGATTACAGAAATGAGCAAAATAACTTTGTCTATTTTTTTATGTACACTCATTTAATATTGTCAAGTTATCTGTGCACATTGTTTATCAAATATTTATATAAAGAACCACTACAAACGTAAAACACGAGATGTGGCAGAGAAACCATCTGCCATACTGACCACATAAACAACATTTCTTCATTTAATTTTGGGTGATCTTAAAACTAAATTAAACCACACTTATTCATGTGGGTTCTCAATTTTATAGGTGGATAAAAGAGATGATTGTTCAGTCCCCCAGTCTCCCACATACATCTGTTGGTTATCCATGATGAAACATTGGGAGGCAGCACAGTCACCTAATTGGCAACCAACAAACGTTACATGTCCGTTGATTACTGGAGACAGCCGCAGCCTTTGGCCTGATTAATGTAGAGGGAATGCACTCTGTTGCTCTGTTAAGCTGGCACCTTGGTTCATTAGGACCATAGCTAATTCATGTAGCTATGTAGAATTCCCAGTAGTCTCTCTTGAGAGAGAATGACCAGTAATATCCAAATGCTCAAGGGATCTTTCATGGTCTGGGATTTTGCTTCATGTTTAGTTAGTCATTTCTTGGATTTGAAATCAAAGGTTACAGATTTGAAAGTTGAGAAAGGCTAATTTATGCTTTTCTGTAGTTATTTAATTAATTCAACAAATCAAATGTAGATTGTAAATGTATGCAAATGTAGCAAAATATATTATATTATATATATAACAACCATTCCACTCTAAAATATTATAGTACTAGCTGAGTTGCCTGGTGATGCGTGGGAGAAATGGCAAGAGGTTATGACTCCTTGCAATATTACCCAGTCAAGTTTTTGTACTTGCAATGGCAATGTCATCTTTTCCCTCCAAAACTCATGTACAACTGCCGGTTTCACGTAGCATTTGGTGGATGTTTGATGTAGATCATGTAACATTGGCAGACACACATAGCAGTGCTAATAATTGTGCGTAACTATTGTTCTGAGGTATGTAATTTTTTTGAAACGTCCACATTGGTTCCTTTGATGTAATACTCCACCCCCGGGGAATATACACAAATTCAGCACTATACATGCTAAACTGACGGAGATATGAGGGAACATACAGACAGGCAGAGTTTTTATTGCAGACATACATACAGAGTCACAAATTACTTTATATTAAAGATGTTTATGATAATTAAAACTTTCAACAGCTTGTGTTCAGTTATATTTATTTACTTAACCACCATATGGCAGTGAGACACAAATACAAACTATCATTCTGATGTAGACTGCTGAATGGGAGCAGTCAAAATGTTGTCTGAATTTTTAAATGTAATATTTTGGATCATCAACCAGATGAATTTATTTAAGGCAGCCATCTACACTGATTAGGATCTTTTTGTAGAGCAGCAATTTAGTTGTTTTTCATGGTGGTTTTAGCCACGGCAATGGTGACTATGAGTTTCCTCTCCCAGACCAGTCTTAAAAACCAGGAGTTCATTTATCTTGTTCTTCCACATGGGAAGGGGGTCCAGGTTGTTGGAGTCAGACCAGGTGTTGCATTGGGAGGTGGTCAGAATCATGTCTAGGAATTCCACAGGTTTGTGCTAGGTCAGTCCCCACTGACAGCATACATTGAGTGCCACCAGAGCCTAGCCACTTTGCCTGCAGGAGTAGAAATAATCTGACCAATTGACCATCTTAATATAATTGCCCTAATGAGCTCTTGTGCTTGCTTTGTACGAAATGGAAAAAAACTTTGACAAAGATATATGCCTACAAATTTTTCCTAAATTGCCCAGCAAATATTTTGTTGTTGTTTTGCCTGTTTTAACTGCATGCCACTCCGTGGTCATGAGACATTATTCTTAAAACTTTTAAAGTTTGAAAGTCCAGAAATGTTGACAAATCACCATGTTTCATGCTGGCTCAAGTGTTTTTTTAAGTATGCGTTATTGTCTACATATGGTCTTATAATATTATTATAATAATATGATAACATTATTTTGATATTAGTTGTTGTTTCATACATAAACATGATTTACCATTTATTACACAATATTGTTTAGATAAACATCAGAAATAAATTAAATGAAAAAATAAATTTTAAACATGAAATGGATGTAGGATTAGTGACTTCCACATTTTACTTCTAGACCAGTGTGCTGTGTAGATTGCTCAAGGGCAAATACTGGGGATGTGGCCATCTGTTCCTCTCATGCTGTGGTGCCAGTTGCTGTAGCAATCTCCATAGGGCCATGGTGCCAGACAAGATTTCTTGCACAGTTGGTGAAACATTCTTTGGACCAGTTCCACGAATATAGTAGTTTCCCAGTTACTGCAAAAAACCTGTATTAGGGCTTAATGTCCAGCTAACAATGTAGGCAACAATGGATAGACAAAATAGGTTGTATACTGAAGTTTTACTAGATCAAAGTTCTGCCAGTTTGTTGAGTACTTTAAATGTTAGTTTTAGATAGAACTTATATATTGACAATTATCCCAGTGACATGTATTTGTTATTGAATTCATGTAGTCTGTATATCATCTCCCGGCAGATGGTTGTGCATAAACAGGAACTCACACTTTCTTCAGAAGTAATTAGTGCATGGCCACTTCCTTTAATTTAATAATACCAGTGTGTCTAAATTAATACCTACTAGGGCAATTCATTTTGAAATCACATTTGTGTCATCATGAAAGGAACATTTTAATTCATACAGATTTGGTTGCTGTTCTTACTTTTTATGTTTCTACATAATATAAATTGTTATGTCCATTAAATTCAAATACAAAGCATCTTGTTTGATACAGGTTCTTCTAACCTGTACTGGGAAATCAGCAAATCAGCTTAATCAATATTTATGATGTAAACAATACTTTCTGTTGCATAACACCGGTGCCACTGTCTCATCAAGCAGGCGTTTGAGATAAGAAAGGTGTGAGAGAACTACACACCTGTGGCAGATGTGTGATAAACTGCATGTGTCTTCACTGGGGTTCTAAGTTACCCCTGAACATCTACTTCTTATCTGTGCTCATTGTGTGCAAGTTACAACTCACAAGTTCACAAATATGTTAAAGGTCCTTGCGCAATTCAACATTTTCACTCTATCATTTTAGAATTTTTTTTCTCATAAAAGTCAAACCTATCTATACCTAGCATCCACTATAACATGCTAGCTTGTTTGTGTGAATTTTTTATTTAGTTTCAGTGAAGTCATTGGAAAAATGAGAAAAATAAAATATTTTTGACCAGATCCAGTGAAAATTCAGCAAAAATGGGAGGCAGTTTTAATGATCAATTCTTTCGATGATTTTAGCAAAAGATTGCACTCTTTTTTATGGAGTTTTAATTTGCAATGCATTCTGGTTTACCTTTCAGTTGACATGTTGACAAGAAAAACATGCATATAGCCTGGCATATATATATATAAAATGACCCTGGCACATCTTGGCACACATTGCTCACAGAATGCCCAGGGTATCAATTATTGACTAGTGCAATCTTAACAAGCCATTGTATTTGACGAGCTGGCTCTGCTTGGGTGAAGGTACCATTTGTTTGGCATTTATCTTATCAAGCATTTTATTATGATGTTTTTTTCTGGTGATAGTGGCATAGCTTTTTGAATGATATTTAATGAGTTGCGTTCATGTGGTTTCAGCGATTTAATGAGATCTGGTTCTAGGCTGATTTGTTATCACATAGAGGTGAACCAGTTTGTGTTGTGTTTGTTGGCTTCATTCATAGTGGGCCTCTGTTTATGTCTAACAAGGGTTAATTGAAGGTTAACTATGGGGTGTGCCCCTGTGCATGTGTAGTGTTGTAAGGGTTGGTTGTATGTTTTAAATAATAGATTATGTTGCAACGATACTATAATGACATGCCACATTGTTGTTTCTTCTAGAATTGCCTCTGTGCATAAATGGTTTGTATTTTTTTATTAATGTTTGTTTTAATTTGTAGTATCTTTTTTTTATTACTCAATCATTTTATTTAAAATAATTTTATATTATATTCTTTTTAAATTATATAGTTTGAGTATTATTATTTTAACATTTTTGAAAGCTAATTTTTAGTTATTGTCACTCCCATTTAAACCAGGTTTGCATTAATAATGTTATTGATTACATTTTGTAAATTTTCCAGATTACAGAATATTTTAAGTTTTGTAAAAGGTTTTTAAAAAAATTCATTAACTTAAAATAGTGTGCTATATTATCTATGCATTTTGAAAAAATTCTTCAGGGTGTCTATTGGCATTATTCGTTACTCATTCCGTGTACCTTGGAGACGGTGCACCATCAGTCCCCAGATCATGCCTTGTCGCAGATACACATTCCATCTGTGTCTTCTCAGACTTTCAAAGTGGTGACATTTGCCTTACAGGGAACCTGTCAAATTGTCAATGGTCTCATTTCAAAGCAACCATGACTTTTTGCATCACCACTCTTGCAAATGTCTCCAGTCATTCAAAATTTATATAATTTGTTCTATGACCAAAGCCAGTGGTGGACGCAAGTTCAAAGTGAGCTGCTGCTAGGACATTGCAGCTGTCATTTTGATCTAATGCTTCCTGTGTAGCAGAGCGGACATAGGAAATTTTAGTTAGCAGATATAGATTTAGTAGCTATGGAGAAAGAAAATGCCTTCAAGTCACAGGACTGGGTTCTGTCAAGTTGACAAGAGGAAATTTTAATTATGCAGTTATAATTATTAGCTGTGGATTCTGTTTGAGTTGAGTTGAGAGTAAATGCCCAAGTCATTTCAGATTGTTGCTCTAAAATATTTTGCAATTTATTCTGGTTCTGACCCATTGACATTCATTGTCATCTGTGGATCCACCTGAATAAATAGGGAGTTGAACATTGTCCTAGTTACTGCATCTTTATCTGTCGCTTAGATCCAAGGAAGCTAGTTTGGGCAGTGGACTATGTCCCGTAATAAGTAATATTCTACAAATTTTCTTTCTTGGTTTGGTTTTCCTAATTGCCAATTACTTTTGAATTGTTTATTAACATGGTATCTCGGATTGTTAAAGAAATACATCAGACCACAACTTAATTTTTTTTTATGAAATGATAACAAACTATGATGTCCTGCTTTCAGAGCAGAAGAGACTATCGTGAATGGTTAATATATAAACTTACAAATGTGATTCATGACACAGATTCCCACCAAACTTTCTCAGGCCCCAAAAGTCCACCTTCTGGCTGAGGCTTGCATGTTTGCCCCCTGCAACTACATGACAGCCCCCTAGGGGTTCCCCATCCCTGGTTTGATCCCCGTGATCTAGGGTACCAAACATGGATTGATGTGAAACCACTGGGACTTGAAGGATGAATTTATTGACAATGAAATTGCTTAGTCACTCTTGAAAATCTTGCTATTTTTACCTGTGTAATTTTTACCTGTGTAATTTTTACCTGACATGTTTTTTTTGTACCCTAGGGCACCAGCATTCCTATGTGCTGTTTGAACCTTATGGCTAGAATACCCCTGTCTAGGCTAACATTGACACAGGCTTCCGGGCTGTTTCCAACCAAACACACCTGGATTAGCAAAGTTTATGCAATACAATTGAAGCAAACTCCCACATGTTGATACAGCCGTTGAAAGCTTGCAGGCGTTTACAAACATTATCACTCTTTGTAGTATGGGCAGGTGGGTAGGTCTGTGTAGGGTAGGGTTCTGTTCAGTTACAGTTGTCAATTACAATCACAGTTACACAGCATCATAAAAAGTCAATTACAACGTAAAAAAGCACTTACAGTAAATAGTGATAGTTCAAAGGTTGGGTACAACTGTACATTGCTTTATAGGGGAAGATTACAAGTATCAGTACTGCTCATTTTACCCAGGGTCTTAGTTGAATTTGTGCTTTCTTGCTGCCAGAGTTGGGTTCAATTATAATTGTACATTACAATGGTCAATTACAATTACAAAGCCTCATGTTAAAGACTCAATTCTAGTATCTTTGTCATCAATTACACATTACACAACTACAACTGAACCAAACCTGGTGTAGGGCGCCTTATACAATATTAACCCGCCCGGTGCTACATAGAAACTGAACTGAATGCTAACTGAATGCTAAAGATGAGACATTGTTCAGTGGGGATATAAAAAAAAATTATTGATGTGGTCAGGTTAGGTGGTGAACAATGTCCAGAATCGCAAATCGATCAAGAAAATTATTTGACAGATGCAGGATTTTTAATCACGATGAAACGGGGGGTTCTCCAAAAAAGGGGTAAATTTCTATTAGGAATGGATTTATTATCATCATTGTGAACTGGAGATTGTTGATTATTATTACATTCTCAGTGAGATCAAAGCAGCAACCACTATAGTGGTTTGGAGTCCTCCTCTCCACAGTGGAGATGGCCTGTTTGATATGTCACACTGTTATTGTCTAGGTGCACAGCAGAGGTGCAATCTTATCTGAAATCTTGGTGTAAAATCCCTTTGATTTATTTATTTAGTAAAAGATATTCCTGGTGGCCAACTTGGGGTGATTTACTATAAACTAGACCCTATGACAGGAGTTTATTCAAATGTAATTAGATGTTATGCAAGCAAAATAAAAATAGACTTGATGTTATTAATGTTATACAAAAGTCATCTGTATACCAATGTCTGTATAGTTGTGGGTATTTACCTTGTGCAGGTGCAAACATACTATGAAGCTGTCCAAAGGATGTATAATTTTTTAATTGTTTAAAATTTTATAATTACCAAAAGTCATTTTATGTACTGATAAAAATTAAATATCTTGATTTTGAGATTGGAATTGCTATAGGATAAAACGGATCACAGACAAAATACCAACTGGTCAAAATCGTACAATCCCCCCATTTTTGTTTACAGTATTGGTTGCTAAATTGTTTATTGATATATTTTATTTATAAAGCTTTTTAGACATTTGCATTACTAATTTTATTTTTACATCCAGGTGTATGTTTACATTTGTTGTTGGCAAATATTGATTGATTGATTAGACTCAAACAGTAGTAAATTATGTGAAATGCTATGTACAATTCAAAGTCACATTTGAACCAGTTGATTTAATATGTTTTGACTCTCAATAAGGCTTGTTGTTTTGGATTGCATTCTTGTTAAAATCTTCTTAAATCATTAGCCATCAAGAGGTAGACTTTGTAATCCGGAACACTTACTGAAATGTTCTCCAACATAAACTTCCCTGATTGATGCTTTGATAATGTGTACAGAAGAACACCTCCATTGTCTCAATGATTGTGATTTGTTGAGATCTCTGGTCAGTCTCTGTGAATGTCCCAAAGGCATCCACTGAAATTTCTGGTCAGCTCCTGTTTGAGTGGTTTATCAACAGGCTCCAGTGCTACTGCCCACAGCCCATGGTTAGTGCTATAAACAAGGTTTATGGTTACTCTGTACAAACAAACATTACCTAGTGTGCTTTCCAACATGACAGCCCCAGGATTGGGTTGTGGGATCCCACAGTTGAGAGATGCCATTTGAAGGCTTGTCTGTGCAATGGATTTAGGTGCTTGGTTTGTTTGTTGGCGCATCTTTCAGTTTGTGGGTTTCCTTTTCAAGTTTTTTTATCCAGCCAGGGTGAGAGAATAAATGTTTGGGAAGCTTGGTTGCTGCTTAGTAGGCATTATACAGTGTATTTGTAACTGGATCATTGAAGTTTTCTGTAGAATCTTGAATGTGGGTACGTCAAGCTCCTAAATGTGGGTCTGTGGAGCTCCCAAATGTGGGTCCATGGAGCCCCTAAATGTGGTTTCTTGGAACCTCTAAATGTGGTTTATTCGAGCCCCTAAATGTGGATTCTTCGAGCCCCTAAATGTGAATCCCTGGAGCTCTGTGTTGTTAGCAAACCACTCCTGTGAGCTTTTTTGGATGCCACATATATCAAAAAAAGTATTGTATGTTTTGGGGTTTCATCAACATGACCATACATATCTACATATGTTCCAAAGCTTCTTGTTTGATTAATTCCCAGACTTTGTTTGTTTAAGAAAATAAATATTCTGGTGCCACACATTGCAGCTGTGACATCTCCTGACCCTGTTGGCGACAGTCTGTGGGATCCATATCTACCTGGCTTGATGAATGTTGATGGATCAAACAGGGACTAATCTCCCTGTAAACCCAATTAGCACTTCCCCCTTTCCTTAGCTATGATGCAGAATCCATCCCAGTGCAATTCCCTGGAGACCTGCATCTTGGGTGCAGTTTGTATGTTTACATCTGCTCACTGAAGTAATCTGTACATGTTAACTTTGATTCCTTTGAGGCTTTGAAAACGAGTGCTTACTTATCAAGTGACCTGTGTTTGTCATTTTAGACATGTTGGACATGGTCAGGGTGTTCCAGTTCACAGTGTGATAGTGTTGTAGCTACTGTAATGGAAGAAGCATGACAGTTACTTACATGTCAAACTAAACAATTTGGGAAGCTTGGGAGGAAATGAGAACCCAGTCACCAACCCTGGGTATTGGGGTGAAGACATAGTATTTTTCCCATTGTCAGATATAGAGGCAATCGGGAGGGGAAGAGTGAGAGATGGGGAGGGTGCGGGGAGTGGGACAAACAGTAGGGTGATTGCATTCAGGGTGGCTATGTCCATATTTACAAATGTTGGTGAGGGAACATGTCAATGCGTTGTGGTAAAAATACTGTCGATCAACAGTGGTTACACAATGGAGATGTTATTATTGTGATATATGGTCATCAGTCAGTGACGAAGTATGACATCCATTTATAAATGGCATGCTCACTTGGCACTACCCAAAGGCTATATCATTTAATTTAGTCCTGTACACATTGGTGCTCAACAATGGTGGAAAGCTATGGAAAATAAACCTGATGGTATGGTCTAACTGGCAATGAAACATCTATAAAGGTAATAGTCAGAAACTGTCTATGGTAGACAAGGAAGTGGATAAAGAATATTTGAGGAGATATTAACAAACAGGGCAAGGAAAGTAGAGGAGGGTTTTAGAAAGATGACACTTAGACCGAGACTTAGAACTGATTTGACAGAAAATGCTAGCTTTACTTGTGACCATTGGCGAATTACAGTTGCATTTATTTTGGAGAAACAATTGCTAATGTGTTGTTGTGAAACTAGCCTTTACCTAAAAGCATTGCTCATTCTCACTTCTTTGAAGAATTCAACATGGATGCCACCAAAGTCTGTATTGGGCAACTGTACCAGAGGAAATAAATGTAATAAATAATTACAGTACGCAGAGTTAACAATAAGAAGTGTAACAAATATAAGTATTGAAATGAATCGGGGTTTTCCAATGTGCAAAAAGGGATTTGGTCATATATTGTAATAAAACAACCACACACTGGTTGTGGAACTCACAAATAGGACTGCACCATGATAGACTGAGTGACTATAACCACTGCCATGAAGTACAATGCGTCCTGTGTGTTGGAATCTTATCAGTATGGAAAGGGGTGAAATAATGAGGAATATATGTGTGTGCACTTGTGATAAATACATGAAGAAGGGATTACAATGAACACTTGCGACTGGTGACATTATCACTACATTCAAAGTCACAAGTCACCCTTTGTACCAGGGTGAAATCAATAATTGGGGTTACGCCCCACTAGATACTGACCCCCCACACACAGTGACTGCGCCTGGGGTCACTGCCCTGTTCAATACAGTCAATGCCATTGCAGTTGTCTAGTTAAGGAGAAATCTATAGTAAGGACAGGGGTGGTGGCCCTCTCAATCAGCCCCCCTCCCTCTGTCTTTGTTGTGCCTGTTGTGGGGGTTGACAGTTATGGGTTGGGGGCAGAGTAAAGGGGCATAAAACTGCCAGGAGATGGTCCTAGTGTCCACTCCAGTGAACACAGCCAGTGTGAAGATGTCAAGTAGGCAGCTAACAGGGTTACCCACAGTAGTACAAATTAATGTTGGGCCTCATACAGAGGGGTCACCCAATCAGACAGTGGGGTGCCAGACAGCCAGACCTGGGACAGCCAGATGGATGGGGGGCAGCCATGCACTGGGCACCCAGGACAGCTGGACAGACACAAACAGTTGGATAGACTGGTACAGCCAGACAGACGTGGGACTGCCAGATAGATGTGGGACAGCCAGACAGATGTGGGACAACCGGACAGATGTGGGACCACCAGACTGACACGGGACAGCCAGACGGATGGGGGGACAGCCAGATGCAGGACAAGTCAAGACAGCACATAACAACTGGGCAGTTGGATAACTGGACAATTTGATGCCAGGCAGCCAGGCACTGGAATGAACCCTGACTCTCAAGATGACATAATAAGATCCCAGCCATTATGTTAATGCTGTGAACATGAGACTGATACAATTATATTTTTCAATATTTCTTATTCGTGCATCTTCAGTGCTGTGCCAAGAAGTGGAGCAACAAACAATGAAAAATTGCCAACAATAATCAGCTTTAAAAGTGGTTTCTCAAGTGTCACTAATAAAAAAGTAAAGGTGACCAAACACTTATGTGATCTGTAATCGTGTCACTATATAGTTTGTTTTGTATTTAGTATTTCGATTTATATTATGAATACAAAGAACTAAACATATTTATTTAAAGTTGTAACTTTTTTCCGTGACTTTGTTTCCTGTGACTTTTTTCTGTAACTTTTTTCTGTGACCCTATTCCCTACATTTATAATACTATAAGACCTCTAGCTTGACAAACTGTAGTGATGTCAGTTTCTCTAAGGCATAGTTATGTATAGAATCAAAGGAAAGATTAATTTGATCCCAAAGCCATATACTACACCTGCTACCTTAATGTGTCAAATCTCAGTGGGATGAATATCTGGTGAGGGTATTAACTCACTACCACTGTCTACCCCATACTTCAAAGATCTGAGAACAACCCCTCTGCTCATCTGTCTAGTTTGACACCCACTGCAATCACCCCCTGGGCTGGGGTGCTTAGCTGTTAGTTAAATACCCCAGACCAACTCAGGAGCTGGCTTCAAATTAAAACCCCATTAAGCAACTGTTGGGAAGCCTGGTTACTGGTGCATTTGAAAAACCCTCATCTTGGGGTGCTTGGTTGGTTACCCCAGGGAATTAGTCATATCCAGAATGTTCTACATTTGTAGTAAGGCTTGTTGGAGTCAGTCTGAGGAAGGATATAGTTCACTTGGTTGTCTGGTGTTGGTGGTCTTGTCTGGGCAGTGCTACTTGTCTACGAAGGTTGGTTACTTATGGGCCTGTTACTGAGTTACCATTGCTGATACATCATTACAGTCATTACAAAACAACATTTCCATACTGTAAGCATTTAGCATTTCAGCTACCAGTATTTATTACTATCAGTTGTACTTACAGTATGGTAATATTTAGCTTTGTTAAGTTTATGTATTTTTTTATAATTCTAGCTACACAACTCCTCTGAGTGCTGTATATATCCTGGTCTGTAATTTTGTTTATGTTTGTGGCTACACGAGTCCTCTGAGTGCTTATGTATAAATATATATCTCAGTCCGCCCAGTCTGCCATTGTGGTTTATTCCCTGAACGAGGCAGCAAGGTAAAGAGCAGTATTCATGAACTGTCTTCACTGTCATTGTGAGAATGGTGATGATGTTGTTTGTCTTCCTCTTTAATTTTGCTTTCAAGCTTTGACAAATTGACAGTACTTGCATGGTTCTGATCTGATTATGCAGGCATGGAAATTGTTTTTAATTGGTGTCTTAACTGCATCCGGTTAAAATCACCATATTGCGTTAAAATTTGTATGTGTTGGAGCGCTTTAGATTCTGAACTGTTTGGCTGAACTTGCCAAGTTTCCAGATCCAACAACATATGGGATTAGATATTCTCTACCCAAGTGATCCTATGGAATAAAGGTATTTTGGTGATACTCACATTTAAGCGTGCAATTTCACAGAGCATAGTGTGAAATTTAGAAGGCTAATTATTCAAATAGTTGGCACTGTTATGTATAGCTGCTACTGGAATATCAAACTTCTTGTGAGAGTTAGCCATATCAAGCTATTCAAAGATGTCTCGGTTCGTCATTAGAAATGTACATAGTAATACCGCACCTGTGCAGAACCCACCTAAAATGAGGTATTGCTTTACTGTCAATCCAGGGCAGGGAAATTATGTTCCGCATATGATCACACTGTCTCTTTTGTGTTGACTCGTCAGAGACACATTAGCATGGCAAATGATGCAATATATGTGTCGCTCAGACAGGTATCAAATATAAATTATGCTAGACCTGAGAATAGTGTTACCAACAGTGACACTGACATGAATTTAACTGTGACAGTGTCTTCTTCAACTGGAAAGTCAACCAAGTGTCATGTGAAATTATTCATGGTATGGCGGTTCTATTTCATGGTGGACATGGAATCTAAGCAGACACTTTGTATGCAGTTCATGCGAAGTTAGCTATTGTTGGGATCTGGCAAGCTACTTGTTATGAATTGTAGCTATATATAAGCGAGGCTCACCTTTGTGGTAAGGCTAAGATACAGGCTTTTGAATGAATAAATAGCATGAATAATAAAATGAGGTAGGACTTAGGCCAATGATTAAAAACAGCTGTGCAAATAAGGCTGATTTATCTGCAGTAGTACTTGATAAGTTTTAAATCTGTGCTTTAGACTTGGCGGCACCTGAAAGAACTAGAAGCAGCCGGTGTTGAGTAATGAGTCTTGCATAGGCTGCCTTTGTCTAGTTGTTGTGAGTTGAGGTATTGTGCTTCTATATCATATCTAGTGGTTAGGAAAATAATATAGATACCACTTCTCCATTGCACAGAACATGGATACATTATTATATAATAATTATTATGTAATAATTAATTAATATGTATTCATATTTTTCATCTTTACTATGGACCTAATATATATTTCCATGTACCTTTATGTTTGATATAAATGGTTATTATATTATTTAAAACAAATGTGTCATCATGTATTTAATGAATTTATTTTGTAGGAGTTTATATCGGTCTTGAACAGTAAAAATCCTAAATTTAATTCAGAAATGTAATGCATTTAATTAAATTAGGTTTATAATTTACTGTCCCATGTCTGACGAGGTTTTAATGTGCAGCCCTTGGAGCCTAACAATTTGCTTCAAGGGTCTCTGAACAATTTCAGCTGACACCTGTTTTAATGACTTAGTGTCTGCCTTGCCAGTGAAGTAATTACCACTGAATCAACCCTACTTCATGTAAAGGGGTGGCTAGTTTAACATTGTAGATTGATGTTTAATGGGTTCTCTGTGGTAAATTGGATATTTTTATATTGTGTCTAAAGAATAGCATGTTTGCATATCATAATATCATAACGATCAGATGGAGCAGTTTTGTTATGGCACTTCATCACATTAAACTGCCACATGTAATATCAGGTGAAGTCAGTAACCATTACAGCACTGATTCCATAAACAGTTCCAGAAAGCCAGGACATTGTGACTAGTGCAACATGACACTGTAAATCCAAGATAAAACCACAGTTTTTCTATTGTGTATTGTTTTGTGGTGAGCTGGGTCATTAATATTCCAATAAGAAATCATTATTTTACAGCTGGGATTTATACATGTATACATAACGTGTATGTGTTCTGTCTACTATGTTTTGTTATTGTTATAATTTTGCATAATTTTATTTTGAAACACTTCTGACAACACATATATTAGTTGTGCGTATTTTGGGTATGACTTATTTTATGTAGTTGACCCATTGATCGTTTGCTCTTGATAAAACAATTGAAAAAGAAATTCAACCTAGAAGAACACCTCTGTCATCTACATACTGTGTACAATTACCAAGGTGAAACTCCAACTGAGATAAAATCTACACTCCTTGCATTCCGTGTCTGATTCCTGGGTTGATGGCACTGTAAGCTGCTTATTCTTCTCACAAAGTCACAATAATCTTATGTGATAAACACCTCATTTTGAGACTATTACACAACCTACCTGACTATTACATGTCTTTTCCAGGTGTAACCTTTGATTTCCCAGCATTCTGGCACTTGCTGTGAATTCCAACAGCAGGTTGATTATATCATAATTATATCATAATTGCCTTGTCACTGGCACACGTTCATTGTGACGTTATGCAATTAATTACAGATTAAGTCTGCTTCCTTGTTAGTTTCCTCTGAAGTTAACATTTTCAATTTCATGTCGATGGTGATTAGATTGATCATTATTTACTTCTACAGAATGTGCTGTTAGCCAGGTACATGTGTTGTCTGATGGGACATTGTCTTCTGTGTTGGAACCTATTTAGGTTGTGAATTTCATGCCACATGCAATTACATTAGAAATACTGTTAAATGTGTCATTTGGCAAAGCATTAGATGATGAGAGATGTGTGATTTTTATGGACTTTTTAACCAGAGGAAAACAAGTGTTAACTAACTGCATAGCATGTTATGTAATGGAAAATGGGTGATAATATAATGCAAAATGTTCACAATAACAATGATTTGTTTTTGACACTGTCTACCTCCCAAGGAACTTGCTCTCTTCTCTGAATATTTCAGCCATATCCCATGGCCTTCATGAGCAGACTGGCTTCGCTACCATGAGACACGGTCAAAATATTTGGGGATGACAGCAAGTTCTTGAGAGTTAAAAATGTCAAATTGAAAAAGCCAAGAAAACAGAATTTCTATTCATTCAAGTGTTTCTCTTTGTTGTGTGTGACACTTATTAAAATTTAACACAATAAACTGTACTACTAGGCAGAAAACGTGGACAAATATGGAAGAGAGAAACTAAGAAAGTTTTGATCATTCCGGTGTCTTGTCTCAGCACTGCCAGTAATTATAATAATAATTTCTTGAATAGTGTTTCTACAGCAACATGAGTCACTAAGCACTTTCAAAACAGGATTAGTGTTAGAGTCAGGTCTAATAATGCAGCTGGAATTAAATGCATTTAGATGTTTTTAAAGTTGCTCATTGTTTTTTATAATCTGTAGTGTTGCTTTGAAATTGTAATCTACTAGTGTTTGCGTTTTTAAACAGATATGTATTAATTAGATGCTTCTGTGTGCAGGAGATGGAGATTCTGGAGTGAGACTTGTTATATAACATTCACCTGTCCAGGTGGGATTCACCCTGGTGTCACCTGGACTTGTTCTTTGTGAACACAACACCTTGAGTGAAGTAGCCCCATGTGCTCTGTCACAATGTAGTCCCTGTAACAGAGCCAACTGCCCACTACTGACCAAGAGTGGACCTTAGAGTGGACAGATGTTTGGGGTTGACCAGTGGCAGGTGGGCTTGCTAATTCTCATCCGCTTGTCCCTGTAATTAGAATTAATAAGCAAGGTTTGTTGGCTGGGATAAGTGGGGTAGGGGAGGGAAGAACTTCCCTGGATGAGCTTGTGGTGTTGCTATCCCAGCATGCACAGCAGGTTGTTCTGGAGGCATATCAGGGAGTCTGGTGTTATGGTCTATGAGAACCTGAGTGTTGGTTTCAGAATTAGTAACTATGTAGCATTGGTGGTTGGTTGCAATTGCCAAAATAAGGAGATCTTTTAATCACAGCATGGATATCACACCACATTTGAAACATGCTACAATGTTTTCAGATGATTTCAAATTCAATACATCAACAGTACTGTGCTCTATCTCTGTTGTGTTCACATCAGTTACTCCACGTCCGTAGAGTAACTGATTTTTTTCACACAATGTGGACAGAAAGTTTGTTTCAATGCCTATGAGTTGCCTCATCAGCATTAAATTACTGCCTATAGGATTATAATTTGAGGACAATTTGATATTACTTGTAAGAATACTCACTAATGATTGTATTCACAGATATGTGAGCTTAGTCACAGTTATACAATGCAAAGGAGAGCTGAAGAAAAAACTAGAGGAGTAGATAGAGTTGTGTGCCAGTGGCCATCCTAGATAGATCAGTAGTCTGCTGAGACATACCAGCACATGTTGGTGCCTGGACCCTGCAAGACTCCAGGCCACTGTCAGTCCTGGCCAGTCACTACAATAACACTGCCACTGGCAATACACTATAAATCACAGGCAAGAGGGGACACAGTAGGTGCATCTGTTTGCCTGCAGGAAGGGTTTTACTGTGTAGCTCTGGTTCTTTATGCAGGTGTTCCGCCCCTTATTTTTTATGTTTTACACTACATCATATGCTTGATGTTCTTACATAATCATTTCATTTTAGGCTAAGCTATATTTATGGAATATATTTATTTATTTATATAGTCTATATTTATTTATATATAATTTATATTTCTTTATTTATTTGTTTGTTTATATGTTTGTCTATTTCTTTATTTATTTATTTGTCCATTTGTTTAGTAAAGGATATTCATAATGTGAACCGAGGCCCACCTTTAGGCAAGTTTCATGTTCACCAAACATTAAAGTATATTGTATTTTATTTTAGATTGTATGATGAAACTGTTTATTCTGTACATAAATGATATTATCAATGTTTCAAACATTTTAAAGTTTATCTTATTTGCAGATGATACCAACATGCTCTACAGTAATAGTGATATAGGTGATCTTGTCCAGTTGACAAATATTTAATTAGAAAAGTTTGCAGTAAACAGGTTATCTCTCAATATATCAAAGACAAATTATATGTTTTTTGGTAATTGTATTTTAAAGATACGTCTCTCTGTGCGTATAGGTAAGGAATAAATTAGTAAGATTGAATTCAATTTTTTTAGGTGGTTTGATTGATAGTAAATTAATGTGGAAAAAACACATTTCTATGATAAAATCGAAACTCTATAAGAATTGTGCCATAATGTATAGAGCCAGCTTTGTCATTATCAAGTGTGGAAGGCATATTGTATCTCATTCTGTCTTTGTGTCATACACCACTGCATTGAAGTTTGGAGCAATACATATGCTACTAATCTAAATTGTTTAGTATTGTTACAAAAAGGTGCATTTAATTTGTAGAGCTAAGAGGTTAGATCATACTTCTTGTCTATTCTCTGAGTTACATATCTGGAAAGTACCAGATATTGTGAAATTACAAACTGCACTTATTATGTACAAGGCAAATAACAATTTGCTACCAGTGAATATACAAAAGTTGTTTACTTTGTAGAAGTCTGTCTATGTAACCATACAAAGTCCCACTTTTAAACAAAACTATGCTTGTACCAATTTAAAGAGAATGTGTATTTCAGTTAAAGGTGTGTTACTATGTAAATTGCTTGACAGTTCTTTAATATGTTGTAGACACATTCATCATTTAAAAAAATACACTGCTAACATTTTGGTTAGCTATGTAGTTTAAACATAACAGCTTGGCTGTATAAATATTGATTTATTGTAGCTACAAAAAAATAATATCTAGTCTAAACACTAATATTTCATTATTGTTAAATTGTAATCATGCATGTTGCATACTGTAATTATATGCTTCTTGTTATATTTATGGTAATTAGGCAAGTGTTGTAAGTGACATTCTTCTTCTTTCCCTTTTCAACATCAGGACTGGTTTATATTTTATGTTTTGCTATTTTTTGTGTCGTGTAGTTGTTGAACAAAAATAAAAGACCTGATGTCTTATGCAGGAGCCAGTTACTTGAATACATGTTTTCATAAATACCAGCAGTTTCTGTTATAACTTTTGAAATAAACTACAGGCAGATTATATTTATTTTGGTTCACATGTTCACAGTTGTCATTTAGGTACCAATGCTTACACCCAGTATTTTACTGCCGTCATCTTCAATACCTTATCGACCTCTTTCTATTACAACCTCCTTCTACTGCATTTGGCACTTAAAATGCATGGTCATGTTAGTGTTAATAATCTATCCTTGTATCTGTTGCGTAGGTTGTTGCTAGAGGAAATAAATAGCTTTATATAAGTGTAATAACAACACACATGTGGCAACTTAATATTCATGTGCTTGGTAGGTGTAATTAATTATATGATTCCATTGAAAGCAGGCAGGCGCTGAGGCAGTATATCACTTAGACTACACACCAACAATAGCACCCCAGGTCCATGAGCTGACATATTGACCCAAGGCCATCTCCATTGTGTCCATATATTTATTCAGAATAAAAACGTTTTGATCGTTGTTAATTTATAAATCTGTCCACGTGGACGGAGGTGCTTATGAATTGCAGACACACAAAGATTTTGACGTAGCTTATTAACTTCTGCTTTGTTGGTGCAGTATTCTCTATAAAGGTCCTCTGTTGTGGGGTATGTGTTGACAGGTCTGCATTTCTTTCAGCTGTTCTTTGGTGATACAGTAGCTGTGTACATTTTGACACTCTGCAGGATAATTAGTTTCACACAAAAAAATAAAGGCATTATATAATTTATATATAAAATTTGGCATGGACATGCATCTCAACTGCGAGTCAAGCCAAATGCCCCCTAGTACAAAGATCATAGAGTACAAAAGTATAATTTTTATAAAAAATACATTTATATCTGTAGTAAAAACTACTGTTTAAACTTTATATTACTTTCAAACTTGGTACACTTATAAATATTCATATGTCAATATAAAAATAAAAACTCGGTAGGAACACTATAAATATGGCATACTTGGTTATATATGCTGTTTGTCACTGATAAAGTGAAACAAATATATTTTAACTTTGACTTCAGATATGCACTTTAAATATAAATAGTGGAAATGCTCTCATGGCCTAGGCAAGCAAACCAGGTATATATAGATTCACAGAGGTTAAAGTTTCACTAGCATTAATATTATACACAGTAATGACAATTAAAATATGACCACTCCACACATGCCATGACAGGCCATTGTGCATGGGTGTGTGCATACCAAGTTTACAATGCACCCCTAGTGCATGCACCTGCAATTTGTCACTGCCCTCTTTACCCTGATAAGCTGGGAGGCAGGTTCATTAACCAATTACCCTGGGTTTAATTTCTCATCAGTCCTGGTAGACCATCATACTTTGCGACATAAGTTCATAATTTCATTGGTTGATGGGGACACTGGGACAAAGTTTAATTCTATGTTTATTGAGTGGGTCAAGGTGATATTAGAACATTTCCACTGGTTCATGATGATGGATGATGGAAAATAATAATTTTGTTTGTTTTAACCTGAAGAAAGTAAATCAGCTGTGATTAATTAGCAAATCAAGTTTTATTCAAAAAGACAATCTTTGTTTAAACAATTTATTCCTAAGAGCTAACTATAGCTTTCCCATAGTTATTACTGTGTGTATTGTGACTATTAATCATCACCACTGTCTGTATATGATGTCAGTATACAAGTATTTCACGTAATTGTGTTTCACACCATATATTATACCATATTACCGTATTACTGTACAACCAGAGGCCATCTGAACAACATACATTTTTCATAATTATATTTCCAAACTTACATTAACTTGTTTAAAACACTTCAGTTTCGATCTTCCACTGTCTATCTACCTACCTATCTTCCCAGAGCTACCAGTGTTATCTATCCAACCAAAGTACTAAACTCAGTTATAGGCAGTTGTCACCAGAGGTTTGTATTGTTTGCATTTTCTGATTGCAATCTACAGGGCTGGGTGTGGTGAAATGTCAGGACTAAGTACACATGCATTCCCTGGATTACTGACTCACAGGAGATCCAAGCTTCTGGGAGGAGAAACTTGGGTAATCCCTGGAGGACTCCTGCCAGTCCAATCCCTGGTGAATTCCTGCTAGCAAGTCTGGGGTGTGGAGCCAGACCAAATGCTGGTTGCAAGTTGCCCACATGCCCCAACTACTTACATACTAAGCTCCCCTGCTCACCAGCAATCCCCCTAATGAGGGTGGGATTAAAAGCACCCTCGTAAAGGCTCAGAAGGACAGGGTTCTCCTGTGGTGCTTGTTGTGGTCACTCTGTTCATGCAAATTGATTTGTATGCTAATCATTGGCCATGGACACAGGCCAATGGCAGCAGTCTAAAGTCGGCTTGGCTTGAAAGCGGCTTGTGTTCTCTAGCTCAGCAGGAGATAGGAGCACCTGCTCACATGACTACCTGGCTGCCATTCACACAGGTAATTGTCATGCTTAAGTGATGTTGGTGGGCGGGGCTTGTATTGGAGACACTGACAAGAGGACTGGTGGTGGCCAGGCCCCACTTAGAGTACTCTCTGCTTGAAGGCACCCACTGGTGGTGCTCTGTGGATATTGTTGGCTTTGCTGTGTGTGGTGTAAAGGGTGGATTTTTGAGTAGGTATCATGATTGGAATTAGCATTGTGTGTATATGTTGTGGATGGTAGCATGTGCTGTATAATCTTGCACTGGTGGGTGGTGGACATCGCTGGAAGTGTAGGTAGAATGTTAAGTTAGGTGACCATCTGTGTGTTGTGATAATAGATTGATTGATTGATATGGCGTTTAATGATTGTTGATGGTGTAGAAACAAATGTGGAGACTGATGTTTTGATGGGTGTGATCTGCTGAAAGCTGCAGAACAGGTCATCAAGATATGTTATTAATTTATGTCTAGGCTTTAGCTTTTCTAGTTATCAAGTTTTGTAGTTGCATGTAAGTTGAAATACGTCACTTGAGTGAAGCTTAATGTCATGTTTATGTTGTTGGATCGCATATAATAGTAAACACTGACAACAATTCCTGCATGCATTAGTATGTCACTGGGTGTCACCATTGGTGTATGTTGACATCTAACTTATTTGTCCAGTAAAGATGACAACTAGTCTGGTGCCTGGCTCAGAACAGAACTCAGTAATGTACAGTCACTGACAGTGGGACATCTCTAACTTAGTACTTGTCTTCAGATAATAGCCTAGAGTTCACAAGATGGCAACTTAGACAGTTAAGGATAGTTGAATGACTTGTATTTATGAACTTTCAGTAAACATTCTACAATATTTGCTACTGGTATTAGCAATTAATTTATTGACAACACAGTACATGTTTCCATCGTTTATTGACAACACAGTACATGTTTATCGTTTTTTTTCAGATTGGCCGACTGCTTGAACTCTGGAATGACTGGAGTAGTGACCAGGAGTGACCAGGAATAACCCGTAGAACACTACAACTTCCAGGTAAAGTGTCATATTATGGTACTACTTATAATACTACAAGTTTAGATGGTTATATGACGGGATGACAGGTGATTGATAGCGTGTGTGAATTGTCCATGTATGCCTGGTCACCAGCTGGACTGTGGAGGAGGACTATAAGTACACAGTCTGAGGACATTGAAGCTAACTGTTGCAGTCACTAGTAACACTACCATTAGTTGGGTCTGGTGCCTCTGATCCCCAGTGACAATGGTGACAAATGACACTACCTTTGAGTGATAATGATAACTATTGATTTCTAGGGTAGAAACTTCATGACTGGATACATGGTGTAAGGCAGAATCATGCATTGTATTGTTGATGGCAAAGGTTGATCAATGTATTTTGGTGGCAATTGGCTTCTGCATATGTGCAGTGTTATGTTAATATTATGTTTGGAAGTATAATTGTAGTGGTGGTAAAGGTTTTGATTACAAGTAGATCAGAATTCATGCCAGGGTTCAGGTCTTGCACAGGGCAGACATCAATTCAATAGTAACACAGTAACATCATAGTTGGATTTTTGTTGAATAGAACCCATCCTCCAAATTACCAATTGGTGACATTGAGTTGAAAGTAATAGCCAAATATTCCTGCACATCCTCTATATTTGACCATCCAATTACCAATCTTCCGGTTGAATCCATTTCCTCTCTGTGGTTGTTTAGAGAATGACTTTATTCTTGTGTACCTTCGGTGTTCAAACAGGTCTAAATCTGACCATATTTTATTGTCCACATGACTGCATTTGTCTTGGTGCATCCCGGAACACACAGTGCAACCAGTTTTATTGCATTTGTCCACACAATGTCATTTTATAGCATGCGTTATCAATATTGACTCTTGCCAGTTTGCACTTTTGAACTGCAGCATTTGCCTACCATATACGTAGAAATGGTTAGTACTGCAGCACTTCAGATTTAGACATTTAACAGTATAAGTATTGGATATGAGCTTTTTATTTAAAATATTTACTTGGCAACATGTTTCACTTTCATTTATGAAATTCACTAAATTAAAAGAAATATCTGTAGTATGTCATATATAGATTTAACATTTAATAAAATTGTGATTTTCATGTTGTAGGAACGATGGCACTCACAGTACGGACTCTGCTGATTGTGGCGTGTGCATCTATGTGTTCTATATGTCGGGTGACATCAGTAATAACGTCAGAGGAAGTGTCATACTCCATCGATGAAGAAGGTCAGACGAATGAACTTGTCGGTAACCTCGTTCATGACACGTCGCTCCGAGATCACTACGTTCCACAGCTTCGCTTCAATTATCTTTCGATACAGCCAACAAATTTTGCAGTGAATTTAACGACAGGTGTGCTGAGAACTGTGGGAAGAATTGACCGGGATGTAATCTGCCCAAATGCCGAACGCTGCACGGAAACGTTCAACGTTGGCGTGCTGCTAGACTCGCGTGTCATCCAAATGATAAAAGTCACCATCACGATTCTTGACATCAATGACAACTCTCCACATTTCCCGGAAACAGAAAAGTTGCTGGAAATCTCTGAATCATTGATTCCTGGACGCAAGTTCTTACTTCCAGCCGCTAGTGATCCAGATAGTCCTGCTTTTGCTATTCATCGTTACGAGCTTGTGTCTCCGTCAAACAAGTTTCAACTGAGAGAGAAAACCAAAGCTAACGGTCTCACGGAGTTACACCTAGTGACCACATCGTTGCTGGATCATGAACTTGAGAGTAGCTACCGTTTGCGTGTCATTGCGTATGATGGCGCTGAACCACCAAAGTCTGGTTCTCTGAATGTTTCGGTAATCGTCCTTGATGCCAATGATAACGATCCGGTTTTTGAGCAGGAAACCTACAGAATCAGCATATATGAGAACATGGATGTCCATACAACGATTGTGCAGGTGCATGCGTCAGATTTAGATGCTGGTGCAAACAAGGAGATTGTTTATGGGTTAACCAAATATGGAGATCTGTTTGGGATTAACAATAACACTGGTGAGATTTACGTGAAAGGAGTTGTGGATTATGAGTTGGCTGACATCTACTACATAGGTGTGACTGCCACTGATCGAGGGTTGGATTCACGCTCTGCTGAAGCAACTGTTGTCGTAGAAGTGAAGGACGTGAATGACCATTCACCAGAAATCACTGTTAACGCGCCAGGGACACCTGGGACAGATGTCGCTGAAGTCTCCGAAGATTCGGAACCGGGGATGTTTGTTGCTCACATGAAGGTGGACGATAAAGACAGTGGATCGAATGGAGAGTGCAACTGCACGTTGGCCGATAATAAATTCCGCCTTGAACAGCTGGTTGGTACGAATTACCAGATCGTCACTTCTGGAGAACTGGACCGCGAGAAAATCTCCGAGTACAGTCTAGCTCTGCTGTGTGTTGATGGAGGTGTCACTCCACACGTGGCGGTGAAGAACTTTCAGGTTCGGCTCGTTGATGTCAATGACAATGCACCACAGTTTCAGCAGGTGACATACCGGGCGAATGTAGTTGAAAATAACAATGTTGGTGATTTCATCTTGCAGCCGAATGCAACTGATGCAGATGCTGGTAAGAATGCTGAAGTTGTTTACAGTATCTCAGAAGATGGACAGGCCATGTTTGCAATACACAACGTGAGCGGGAGAATATCAGCAAAAATTGTGTTTGATCGTGAAGAGAATGGTGAAATGCACTTTTATGTCATAGCAACAGACAAGGGCATCCCTGCCTTGTCGGCATCTGCCCTGGTGGTCGTCACCATTCAGGATCTGAATGATGAAACGCCAATTTTCACACAAGCTCGTTACTCGTTTAACGTCAGTGAAAATGAACCTCAAAACACAGAAGTTGGAACAGTGAGTGCAACTGATGCTGACCAGTTCCCATTCAACGAATTCCTCTTTTCCATTGTTCCGGATAGCAATCTCCTGGGATTGTTCTCGATTGACTCTCGCTCAGGTAAGATCACTACGAACGGCATGTTGGATCGTGAGGTGCAGTCTGTATTTCAGCTGATTGTTGTTGCAAGCGACTACGGTTCACCTATAAAAAGCAGCACAGCTGACGTGACGATCCATGTAGCCGATCAAAATGACAACACTCCCATTTTTACTTTCCCAGGGAAGCACAACAACACGATACAAATGTCGAACCGTTCCCCAATTGGCCTCGTTGTGACAACGGTCAACGCCTTTGACCTTGACACTGGCAGCAACAGCTGGCTAACATATCGCTTCAGCGGTGGCAATGATAATGCCTTCTTCACCATCGACACAAACAGTGGTGCCATTTCGGTAAACATTGAGTTCAAAGACGCTACGTACGAAATGCACGAGTTCACAGTCATTGCACAAGATCATGGCTTCCCACAGAAGCTCGCTGAAGCCAACCTAAATATCTTTGTGAACAAGTCGATTCCATACCCTCTTGCTGCAAAATCTGGGTCGGTGTTGACGGGACAGAATTTCTCCATTGCGATCTCACTTGCGGTTGTATCTACCATCATTATTCTTGTTCTCGTTGTGGCGATCATTCTGATTCGACGACAGGAACGTGAGAAGATGCAGCAGTATAACTGTCGCATGGAAGCGCTGCGGAAACGGACAAACAGGATGACTCATTCCAGTGACGGCAAAGCAGAGAAAGACGGGAAAGCTTTGGAATCAACAAAACAGAAATCTAAAAAGTTACCATACGAGATTGACTTCACAATTGAGAAAGAAGATGAAAAGAAACAGTTTCAAAGTGATACAAACAAAAGCCGGTACTCAAAGGTGAGTGGTATGCATATGCAGCTTTAGTCTTGCCCAAAGAACCATACATACATTGTACATAGAAGCCACTTTCATAGTGTTCCTTAAAATTCCAACTATTCATTCTTGGGATTGAATGCTGAAATGTAATAGTAATTAGGGATCAATATTCTAGCCCTTTTGTTAGTTTTAGAAACAATCCGTAGATCATCAACAATTTTCGCTAGTACTACCAATATTGATGCTGTTTCAAAAAAGCCTTATCTTGACATGACCACTGTTACTGTTAAAACCAGAGCACCAAGGATGGATGGTAGGAATTTGATGGAATGTTCATGAACTTGTGGCTTATTGTGAATAATCATGATCTTGTGGCTTATTGTGAATATTCATTGTGAATATGTCTTCATTGTGTGCCATTGGATGCAGTAAATGCTTTTTGGTTGTCATAGATGTGCATGTCACTAACACAAAGCACTATCTTCTTGGCATCTAATCTACCTCCAAGTCATGCTACTGGGGTGGCACTTCTGAGAAGGTATTTCTTCATCTGAAACTTACCAAGAGATAAACTATATTGCTTTGTGCTTACGTGAGAGAACCTTTTAAAGACACCCTCTCTGAAGTGACAGAAGATGCTGCTTGAGAGTACTATGGCTCACTGGGGGGTTGTTAGAGGGGGCACATCAGAGTACCCCACCCACTGAGGGTAGTTTGCTAGGCACACCTCCAGAACAGGTGCGAATGGCATTGTGAAACCTCTTCAAAGAACATCACTCAATTGACATGCAATTCCAAATGGCACCACAACTGCTACAAAAACTGTGAGCCACTAAAGAAACCAGTGAATAGTGTCTGCTCACCTGGAATAAGCTGCAGCTCTGCAGAGATGCCACTTGTTTGTGGTTCTGGCAGGACTGTGCAAACACAAGGCAGCTATGTAAATATACACTTGTACTCAGAAGTTGCAACGTGTGAGGTGTACAACTGCATATAGAGCTTAGAGTGTCAGTCACTTAGGGATCATCTATAAATATGAAAAATGTTTTATTTTGAGGCATTTCCAGACAGATCTAAATTATCAGAAGATTATATATATATATATATATATATATATATATATATATATATATATATATATATATATATATTCTCAGCAGTGTTTTGGAATCATAATACTCAATGTGAAATGTAAATGTGCTGATCATTTGGTCCAGTGCTTTATATTTAGGACTTTGTGAAGTCTATAGCCACCAAACAACTGTTAACACTAGTTCTCTATAGTCTGTCCAGGAAATGTTTTGATTACGACTAGGCTACAGTTAAAGCCTGCCATACACATATTGACTTTTAGTCGCCAACAGTTTGTCTGCTAACAAATAGTTTCACTACCCATCGGCTGACTATTGGCTGACCGATTTTCCAGATGCCAGATGTCCACAAAAAGTGTTGCCAACTGTTGGTGGAGAACACACACATAATGACTATAACTGAGTTGCCAACTGAAAAAGTAGTCGCCAACATGTTGGCAACTGAAGAATCCGTATGTGTATGGCGGGCTTAACACAAACAGTCAGGGCTTTATGTCTGATGCGGTTATACTGCAAACAACCCTACAAGAGTGCTTTTATGGTAGTGGGTTTATAGGTAGAGGTTGAAAGTATCTATATAGCTTTTAGTGTCTCATCTGAAAGACACATCATTTCAACTTCCGATACCCACATACCTGGTGCTTGGTGAGTTGGCAATTTGTAAGCATTTTGTTATGGCCTGACTGGGTGGGCCACCTGGACTTTCTGTGGGAGGTGGCTGAAGGTTGACTTGTTCATTCCTTTCTTTGGAAACAGTCATTGATGCACCACTGGTTTCCTTTAAGCCAGGGCTACTGTGGCCACATGTACAACTTATTAATCATCGGTTCGCAATTGCGGACTCCCCGGATCCCTGACAGAAGCAGCTAGACAGGCAACACAGCCACCAGTTGGCGATTCGGTTGCAGCTATACATACAACTAACCTAAAACTTGTGTAGCCCTGGCTTTAGAGCTTTAACTAGTAACCGATGGTCAGTTCTTTTGTCTTCATCAGGCAGCATTCTTTCTTTGAGGTTCTGAAACACACAATCAATGTCATCTCAGCTAGCTGCTAATTGAAACTGGAATTAGCTAGGAGTTGTTTACTTTCCAGAGCAAATAGTACTTGTTGGTTGTATTCATGTCCAGGTGGAAGTTGGGACAGTAATTGTGACCCTGTATGGGGTTTTTGTGGGGATTGTATGTGCAGTCAATTGTGTGCCCTGATTTTGCCACTTTGAAGTAGTGAAACAACAGCCCCCTGTGAAATAAGAGAATAGATTGATTTGGGCATTCTCCCACCTTTATCTGTGCAACTCATACTGTCCTAGCGTTATTTCCCGTGGGAGGTTGTTGCTGCAGATTTATTGTTTGTCTGACAGAACTTGTAGACTGGAATAATTAGTTTCTTTAATTGGAGAAGTACAAATGATACTGGTTAGGGTCAGAGTTTGGGGTGAATGTCAACCCTAGCTTAGATGACACTGGGGCCAATTTCTTGTTGGGTTAGATTTAGAGCTTGTCCTCCAGTTTTAATAATTGGAGATTGTATTTTACAATCTCAATTTTTTATACAATGTCACATGAAATAGTCATAGAAACAAATTCACAAGTAAAATAAACACAAATCAAGTTTTACCATGTTATTATGCAGAAAATAATTTAGTATCCAAAATTGTTCTTTCCACAAATGAAACTGTGGATTGATTTCCTGTAGCATAATTCCCACTTACCAAATATCCATTAAATCATTAGTTTATTGGCCAATACACAGGAGGCAGGCTGCAATTCAGAAGGAGGCTCTGATGGCAAAATAATAATTTGCCTGGGACAACTGGATAATGGTTTTATGGCCCTGTTGATAGATGTATCAAGTAAACATCTGCCAGTTTGGCTGAAAAGAGCATTTGACTGTGTAATGATTTTATTGCCAGCTATAACTGTTTGCATACACAGTTACAGGCATGTCCAGCCTACTGGAAGTCAATTTGGTAAATCTAATATTAATTTGGTTGGTTCTGTGGCAAACAAGGAGGCCAGTGGAAATATAGTAATGTTTTTTGGCTTTCAGTTACCCATTATTCCAAAAAGAATCAATTATATTTATTTGCAGTTTTGTTTTAAAGAAATGTATTTAAATTTAATAGTATTTTGACATTCATTTTGTAAAGAGGGACTGGGAGACACAGAGAGATGGGAGTAGGGAAGGATGGATGGGGAGGGAGGGAGGGAGGAATGAAGGAGGTAGGGAAGATAAGAGTCACATAAGATACAGAAGAAACTGGGAGTTGGCTGGGGAGAGAGAAGATGCTTTTTAGCCTTGCATTTGAAATGTGGAGACATTTTTTAATTGTATATTTAAGATGTTATTTTGTATGTATTTAATGGTTTTGAACATTTATCATCCATTGATATTATGTTCAGGATTTTTTATTGGTTAACCTAATTTGTTATTCTGGTTTAAGTTACAACCTTTAATTAGAATGTTTAATCAATGAAACTTTGTGTGTGGTTTGTGCGCTAAATTAAATAACTACGTATGACAGCTAGATGTTTTCAACTTGACCCAGACTGTGTCCAGATGTGCTAACTAATCTTATGTAATTGTAATGTAATTTTATTGGACACATGACAGATTGTGTCAGATGTAGATAACACAGTGTCATGTGATTCTGATTGAAAGCAATCATCATAGTCTATTTCCATCATTATGTTTATTCTATTCAGAGTACAGCAGTTTTATTACTGCTTCTTCCTAACAGTGCCTGCTGAACTTAGTAAACAGCCTACTGAGTTTGAATAAAACTTTCTGATAATGTGAATTGAATGGCAACATTTGGAGCTGGTAAATACGTGATTGGCTGATTATTTCATTACATTCTCGCTCATGTTTATGGATTGGCCTGTCCCCTGCTGGGTTTGATGGAACCCATTGAAATGATGGAATATTTGTAATGGGAGGGACCATTGATTATTTTGCAGTAGTTAGCAGGTTAAGTGTGGAATCATTTGGAGTAATGGGAGTTTGAATATTTGAGGACCAAAAGGAATGAGAAACTGGCATTATTGTCAACTAATGTTGTTTCTTGCAAACAGAATGAATTGCTAGAGAACATTGTAAATTAGCAGTATAGATGTTAATTTAACTAAGATTCCTTTGAATCCAAAAAATTTCATCTTCATTGTGAATCCCATTTTGTTCATAGAATAATTATGCACTATAAAAATGTTGATCTATTGCACAAAAAACTTTTTATAAAAAACATTACTCTCATACTCATAGATAACGGTGGACATGTATCATGGTGATTAATGATGGCAGTGGCTTCTAAACTTGTAAGTCGCATCTACACAACTATACAGTGAAGTGTTGCACTCAACACCCGAATAATACTTGGTAGATTGAAACTAATGAAGTGAAAATTCAGCATTCTGTTCCCCGTACAACCTGTTGTTGGTTACTTCCAGTCCAGTGCCCAACTGGACCACCTGTTTACCTGAAAGTGTTTGGCAGAAAGTGAGCATCATTAATCACTTGTATTGGACGTGTCTTTGTGCTCTGGTACTTGATACTGGCCTTGCAGCTTCTTCAGGGGCAATTAGATTGCTGCTTATAGGACTGTAGTGTCTCAGTTGTAAACACGCATAGACAGTACTAATCATGCCATAGTTTACCTTGGAACTACCTGTGAGAGTGATGTAGAGACAGAGGGAATAAGGGAGTGAGAGGGGAGGGGAAGGAGTGAGGGAGGGAGGGAGGGAAGGAAGGAAGGAGAGACAGAAACACATGAAAATAGGCTTGTACAGAAGGACATGCAAATACACATCTATAGGGGACAGGATTGGGTTTTTATCAGCAAAAATATAGTAAAAATATTTTTATTGTGTCGGTAAAAACTTTTAAAATCTTACAAGAGCCTCTTTAAGGGTAATGATAATAGTATTCACTCATTAAGGAATCTAATGAACATATTTTCAACAGTTTATTTTGCCAACACACAAGTAAACTTAGAAGGGTTGGGTTTTTACTATAAAAAGCAAGAGGGGCTTCTACAGTGCCACATGTCAACTTAAGTGGCTATCAACAAAAGGTGTGCTTGAAGTGACTGGTGGTACCATGCGGGTTACTTAAGAGCACCTTAGAGAACCATCTTCCAAAACATGATACACAGCTTCCTTCTCATGTGCCACGTGCTTAGCTAGTTGGCAAATTGTACCTAATTTTTACCCCCTCCTAGAACATGTCTGGGTGGTCTAATGACTGGCTGTGTGACTCAGAAGTGGCTCTTTATGCCAGGACAAGCACCATGTCCACTAAGTTACCAAGTCGTGTTCATCTTAATAAGCACTGTCAGAATGACTGTGTACCATTCCAGGGTATATATAATTTTGCTGTATCGTCAAGTTTCAAAATAATTAACTGTTTAACATCACTGACTAAAACTAATAACTGATAAAGACCAACAAAGTCGGTGCTTGGAAAAACGAATGAAATCTCAAACCGTGTATGGGGTATCGTCTTGCCTAAAATTATACATGCCTCAGTGCAGCGTAGTCGCTGAAGAGGGACCGCAGAGTGCAGTTTCTGACAATTGGAAGACAGCGTAATTATAGCATGGCAGTTTGTGAAATGTAGACTTGATAATTAGCTAGAGCTAGCACTAACAAGAGCACGTGTTGGTCAAGTAGGTATAGATGTTGACAGGGTTGGGTGGCAGTAACCTTTGTTGTAGTACTTTAACAGAATGCAGTGTTTTGTGCATGGGGCCAGTATTTAATATAAATAACTTTTCTCACGCAATGGACCAACAATTAATAGAAATCACTTTGCCGTGTGTGTCGTGTTAGTGCAGCCATTGCACACCAGGGGCGTATATTTGAATTCGGTTGCGTCTTTGTCTGTGTAAACGTTGTTAAGTAGACATTGTACAAGGAATATGGCCATTAGCATGTTGTATGTGTAAATATTGCCTTGGCTTCTTTATGCCATTGTTCGGTGTGGTCTGTGATAACGTGCCAGAGAGACAGAGTCGGTGTTTGCCACCCACTCGCCTTAGAAGTTCCACATGCTCGGTCAACAGAACGATCTTAAATCTTATCCGGGGCGAGATGTAAAAATCTCGGATTGCCTTTCAGTGCGCTGCTCTGACATGTTTGCATTTAGTGTGCACCGCGAAGTCTGGCCACTTTGTTTCGCGGGGTGTTATCAAGATGACGCTGCGGCCTTTATGTCGCCCATGGTCGGCCGCGTCTGATGTTAACTTGATAGACACTGTACTACTGCACTGGTGTGTAGTGTCTTTTGTAATATTCTAATAACAGGACACAAACCATTGCAATATCAATTTACATATGAGCGTTCTTACAGATAATGCTTGTGGCTTTTTGTTGGTTTTGTTTGCTTGTGTATAGTATTAAATCTAGGATTCATGTTAATCATGCTTATTAAGTATAAGTCAATACATTTGTTAACAATGCATGTGTCAGTTACAGCAGGTTCTTGTCTGTATAAAGGTGTAGCTAGTTGTGTGGTTGTCTAAGTCTGAGCAAGTCGTTTGTTCGTTTGAACCTTAGTGTGAAAGAAATAAATCCTAGTTGTTGCATTCAGACAATACATACACTTGTGCAGTTTAAATGACAGCATTGGCATTAATTGTAAGGATTATAATTGTTGATCTCTTATATGTTTGGCTTTGTTGAATAGCTGAATAGTTCCAGAGAGTGTCATGTGCAACACATATTATAGTTGTGATTTCTTGTTGGACAGACAGGTGTAGGATTTAAAAAAAATTAATAAAGTATGATCAATATTAATTGTTTGTAAAATACTTGTACAGGTTGCAGCAGAAATCCAAAATTCATGCACCCTATTGAAGGAAATACTAAGACAAAATTTAAACAGGACATAGTACTTTTTTCTTTCTGAAAGTATCTTATTAATTTATTTTAATTATTATTTTAATTAAAGATGCATTAGTTAATTAAATTAATCTTTCAGTTTTATCCATGTATTTCTCAACGTGTTCAAGACTTTCCATGTTGCATCCAGTAAAAAATGTAACAAACCTGAAACTGTAGTTGCTGAATTCACTGTAGGACATTTTCTGTGCAGAGATTTTTTTGGTATTCTCTCAGATTTCAAGTCCTGGTTGGAAGCTGGGAACACTCATGGGACATTCCTAAAGTGTATATTACAATTCCCTGTTGACTCAACCACTTCATTTGGCATCATATGAACGCATATCACAACTACATATTAGTTTTTTCTAAAACAATTGTTGCGCAAGATTTCAAGTGTAATATCTTTTTTTAAAATATCAAGTTCATTTCAATTTTGCCCAAAGTTGGGTAATACATAGACTAGATTTTGTGCAGTTGAATTAGGGTGAGGCAGTGCCCTCTGGTGGTTTGGGAGGGTGGAGATCGACCAGTGGCAATCAAAGAAATGAAATACAAATTGCTGTCTCTAATGCTATCCAAAACCATTAACCCCTTATCTGGGAGACCACACAGTAGTGATGATAACAGTCATACACGGAGATAACTGTTTTTAGTAGGCTCTGATTATTTATTCAGTGGATCAGAGACCTGTCAAACTTCACAATGTGTAAGTACAGTACCTTAGCTAGTTGAGGAGACATCTAATCACTGGCATCAGTTTCACTCTATCTGTTCATCTCTTGTTCTCAAACATCAAAACTAGACATTCTTCCAAATGTCAGATTAGTTTTCTTAAACGGTCTCTTGTCTTTTTATCAGTGTGATCTCAGCTCCTTAACTTTCTCCTTGTGAAACACCTTGTACCTATTTGTCTGCTGTGGGCAATTTGTGCCAAAGAAGGCTGATCATGGGCGGTTATTTCCCTCCGGATTTTTTGGGGGAGTTTTTTGTGAGTATCATAAACGCCGTTTTCCATGTCATTATGCAAATGATCTTTTATGGTTTCACAGGAGGTATAACTAATATTTTTTTGTATCCAAATATGCATGTGTTGGGCTTTAAGATTGCATTTGATTAGTATACCTGTACATTGTTTAAAAATGTTGTGTTTGTGATTTTATCTATATCTATGTATAATGACACATATATAATTATTATCTAAATTGTTATAACTTACAATTGTATTAACTGACTTTATTGTAATTATTATTTTTGGAACCTTCTTAAAGTAAGTAACATTTAAAATGAGAAAAGTACCAGATTTTAGTCATACTTATGTCAGTACTGTGGTAGCACTATTTTAGCAACATCTTTGCAGTATCTTAGCTATATTTTACCAAGATTTTTAGCAAGATTATAACAAGACTTAAGCAAGATTTTAATAAGATGTTAACAAGACTGTTTTCCTTCCTGAAAACACTGGTGTTATTCCTCTGGACATGTTTTTTAACAAGATTTAACAAGATTGCCATCTCGAACAACAAGTTCCAGATAGCAAGTGGACAAGGAAGACATTGGCTTATTGAGAGTCCAACAATTTTCTCATCTATGTGTAGCCCGCCCTTATCAGATATCTGTCAATTCTTTTTTTAAACATATTCACACTACTAGAATTAACACAATCGTTTGGCAGTTTGTTCCATTCATTTATCGCCCTCTGTGAGAATGAGTACTTTCTCATGTCCAACCTACACTGCTCCTTAACTAATGCTGCTTTGTGTCCTCTGGTTCTACTGCCTTCTTTAAGTTTGAAGAACATATTCCTATCAATATCCTCATAACCGTCCACTATTTTAAACACTTCTATTTGGTCTCCTCTTAGTCTCCTGGTCTCTAGTGTTGTCAAACCACATTGTAATAAGCGACTTTCGTAACTAAGGTCTCTTAATTCTGGAATCATCTTAGTTGCTCTTCGTTGTATTCTTTCTAGCTTATCTATGTCTTTTTTACGATATGGCCTCCATGCTTGAATACAGTATTCCAAATGTGGTCTAACTATTGCTTTGTACAGTTTGAATACCCTTGTGACTAACAGTGACATGGAGGACGTAGGTTCTAATGAACAGACACAGTAGCATACAGACCATCTTTATGCACGTACATACACCCAACTGTTTGCCAGCTGTCATTCGGGGCGGGTATTACAAACAGAGTAAATGCTGCCAGCAAACAAAGAATTAATGCCAGGAAGCCTCCTCTGGTGTGTGATGATTCAGAACAACAATGACATTTTTATAGCACAGGAAGTTGGGCTATAAAAGAGATTATTTGCATTCTGAGGTTGCTCAGATCTTGTTTATGGGACCCAGAGGAAACTTTTCTACATTACAATTATTGTAATATATATAAAAAAAACTATTTTTAAAGGTAATTTTTTACAAAGTTAGGAATGTATGGTGGAACCCCATGTAATATCTCAGAAATGTGGCCACTTTTTCTTGGTTCTCGAGGTGTTGGTATAAACATTAACACCCAGACATATTAAAAATTAAGATTACATCATATTTAAACCTCTTACCGAGTCTGAGATATGGTCTTGTTTATGAAACTTATGATTCATTCTGGTAAATGGTCTCATCCGGCTGATGATTAACTGTTAAACATTTTCTGGAATCACTGCCTCCGTAAGTAAATCCTGTTTCTGATACTCTAGCTGGTTGTCTGAGAAAAATTTCTCCGCCTGATTTAGCATTTTGTGCTGGAAATGTTATCTGCCCCACTAGTTGAAGCAGAAGTAATTGCAGGGAACAGTTGCTGTGAAGGGATGCTGTTTATCAGGCGGTCTTCCACCAGACTGAACACATCTACCAAGCCCAGATGTTGGGAAAACACAGCCACCGGGAAAACGAAGCCAATATTGGGGATGAATTCCCCATATTCATTCCTTCGATGTATATTTTTGATAAGATTAGTAGGTGTTTGTTTTTTGTGGTTCTTGGTGGTGGTGGCCATCTGTCTTTCCGATTGAATGCACTTCAGGATGTGCTTCAGGATGATGATAGAAGAAATATATTCCTTCCAGATTCCTGCACATGCCCTGCCTTACTGGTGTCTGGGAAAGAGTGGGAGCCTCCAGTGGCAGAGGGCTGGGGCAGGACTGGGGCAGGGCTGGGGCACATGGGCTCATTAGGCGTAATTAGGCACCTTGTCCATATGTGTAGAGAGACACAAATAGACAGGAACCACCTGTGGTGGATGGTGGGGGACCTAATGGCTGTCCCTGTTGGTAGTCCTTGGAGGAAGGGGACCAACTGAGTTTCCCTGATGGTAAGAGACCTGCTTCTTTTGGTTGCCCGCCTGGTTGTTCCACCTTCTCTTGCTGTGTGACACTGTGTTTCAGTAGAGTCACTGACTGGATAGTCCAGAATAAAACTCCAGATACTGTGTTGCAGACTGTCATCTGTGTCTGTTACAGGGCCTGTGTTTGTCATATTGTTCATCACAGGGTCTGTTACACAGTGTATCATAATTATAGTCTCTCACAGTGTGCCACAAAGTCTGTCACAGATTATGTCACAAAGTCTGTACAAAGTCTATCACCGATTCTGTCACATATTCTGTTACAAAGTCTGTCACACACAAAGCCTGTCACAGATGATCAGTCACAAAGTCAGTCACAGATGATCAGTCACAAAGTTAGTCACAGATGATCAGTCACAAGGTTTTTGTAAAGTTCATCACATGGTCTGTCTGTCACAAAGTATATCATGTAGTCTATCACACCTTCTGTCACAAAGCCTGTCACTACCTGGACTCTCTCCATGGTGTGCTGGGGTATGTAATGCTATTAGTAGAGTCTGCTGCTGCATCCTGTGTTCACCTGTCAACTGGTTTACCTTGTATGTAAGGGCTCATAAATTATTTATGTGTTTAGGAAATTAGGAATATATTCCATCTTCACAATGGATGTAAGGAATTTGTCAAAGTTGGTGACAGAACCAACAGCAGCAACACAGTCATTCAAGACTGCTTCTACCAGCCAGTAGACGACGACAGGAAGCTTGCCTTGGTGCTACTTTCACCATTTTAGTAAATGTTAATCACCATGGTTTTGACTTGTACCGGGGTGCATGTTTCTATTTTAATTTATATTTATATAGCGTTGACTACAATGTGTTTTATATTAATTCACAATCAATGGTTTTATTCACATTTCTTTTTTAGTATGTCTTTAAATACAAATATAAATGTATTTTACCCGAGGCCATAATTCATTCAAACTGAAAATGTTCATCAAGGTGGGAATTGAATGATTATACAATTTTCTTCTAGACGTAGCTATAAGGTTAACTTATTTTTCAGCGTTTCAGCAACCTGCTTAATTCAACAGGAATTGTAGGATTTAATACTTTTTCATGTGGGACAGCCTGTTCGTCATACCATCTGGTGAGCAGAAGAAGAACTAAATCCCATAATTCAGTTCCTGAAGATGACAACCAAAGGTTGTTAAAACATTGGGAAAGAAAATTGTACAACATATCTGTTTCTGAAATAGCATTATGGTCTTATTGGTGAGCTAAGTGGACCAGTGATTAATGAGATTTAGCAAGAAACAGGAGACAGAGCCAGTGTTGTCCTTCAATTAACTCCCCAACAGTAATGTGGCACTTCCTCACCATTTGGATTTAAAGCCAACACAGGTTCATTTGGCAATGTTTCGACTCCACTGGCCAGAAAGATTGACTTGCCAATTTAACAATTGTGGGTGTTTTATTGGGTCTGTCACTCACGGACGCTTCACCCAGCATCACAGGACAATTGACCAGTGGAGATGTACCCAAAGGCAATGGTCTGAAGTGAAATTAAACAGTCAGGGGTGCAGTTAAGTGGGCACCGTTGATATCCAAAATTTGGAGATTCAAGGTTACGAAAGAAATGGGCTGGACACCTTTGACTGTGCTCGCAGGGAGCATCCATTGGTGTATGGGGTTAATGGAGCAACTGTTTATAGGTGGTCAATGGAAGACAATACCTGGATGATGTGGACAATTGATGGTAGTTGACAGGTGATAGTAGTTGACAGGTGAACTATGCCATTGTCTGAGGAAAGCAGGATAAGGAACAGAGATGAAAGGCAGAGCTAGTTAGTGTATAGGACAGAACTGTCCCAATTCTTAAAAATAAAATCTAGGTGTAAGTTGGAACGAAAATAATATCCAGAGGTTTAATTATTATTATTAATTTAAACTCAGTAATATCATAGCTAATTACAGTAATTTTTGACATTTTGTTGTAGAATTTTTTTCTTTTAATTACTGAAGTTATGTTTATTGTCCAGCGATTGTCAATATGTTGTTTGAATGGTCAATAAGTTAATTGTTTTATCTATATCCATTTCTGCTAGTCATTGATTGGCCCAAGTTTCCTTGCATCTGTCAGTCTGTCAGTCCATCCGTTTGTATGTCTGTCTACAAGTCAATGCCATCATACAATAACAATGTCAAGCAGAGGTCGTGGGCATCTAATATTAAAAATGTTGATGAAGTCAGTGTATGTAATCCCCAGTGAATACGCAATAATACACAGTCAGTAGAAATCAAAAGTCACACACAAATACACTGTGCGATTAGGCTAATTCTCCCATATGAAGTTACACCAACGTTAGACCTGATCCAGTAATCACTGGCACATTGTAATAACTACACCTGCATATATATTATTTGATTGTTGAGCAAAGGATCTTGGCGGGTATCATGTTAATCTCTTGTTAATTGTTGAGTCTGTGTCACAGTTTCAGCAGTCGCTAAGTTTCTCGTCAGACAACAATGTTTGCCATAATCCGGCGGCTGTATTATGTCTCGTTTCTAAGCACACTCTGAGCACACTTAAGCTGCTTACTGAGGCCGCACCAATGTAGTCAATGGAGTGGCGTCTCTATTTACCTGTAGGCAGGGTATGTGATTCACCCGTGTTTTATTTTGGGAAATTGGCTCACAAGTAATTGTGCAATTATCTGTCTTAGATAATAGTTTTATTTACAGTTATTAGAAAGTTATTAAAACATTACCTGCAAAAATTGGTTCTCGTGGTTAAATCTTGTTAAATTTATTTTGTAAATAATGCTTTATTGTATCTTATTGCTAGTAAATAACTGTTCAAACACTCCCTCATCAGTTGAGAATCAGGTTCACTGATGTTCAGATCTGTAGCACACATTTTTAGAATGTCAGAAATAATTTATAGTTTGTCTGATGACTTCATCAAAACTAAATGCCCATTTGCACAAATAAGCAAGCATGTTGTAATCGGTACTAGACCAGTTTAAGTTTTTTGCAAGATGAATCTGAAATGAGATGAGTAAGAAAAACGAATCGATTAGGAACCTTTAAATAATTGTTTCATTTGTTTTGTGAACTATTATCCATAACTATTATCCATGACTATTATCCATGACTATTATCCATAACTATTATCCATGACTATTATCCATGACTATTATCCATAACTATTATCCATGACTATTATCCATAACTATTATCCATAACTATTATCCATGACTATTATCCATAACTATTATCCATAACTATTATCCATGACTATTATCCATAACTATTATCCATAACTATTATCCATGACTATTCTTGTAACATCTCTCACATCGGCCAAGTTCCAAGCAACAGTGAATTAATAATCACTACTTTCTATTATTTTGGATAGCATAGACAAATTACAATTAACAACTATGTGAAAGAAGTAAATCGATGTCACTGCTAGACTGTTGGAGCGAGGGTGTTTATTGCATTGGCCTAATCCTGAGACAAAACAAGGATAATGCAGTGAAGAAGTGTGCAGGCATTGGGGGGCAAGAAAGCAGGTTATTAGAGCAGTGCCACCAGGGGAATGGAGATTATAATAAATGCAAAACAGCAGGAAGTCTGTACAATATTGGTGTTCACCGCCAGCGGAAATTGTATTCACAAGAGCTTATGAATGGCTTGGTATTCAATAGTACAGTGGCTCCCTATGGCGTGAGCTGTGAGCGGCTTATGCCGCAATACAGAAAGGCAGTAGCATACAATTTTGTTGACAAATTCTGACAGAAACATCCCCTTTGTTGTAACATTAATCCCTGCTGAAATGCAGGTGTGAGGAAGCTTAATTTTGTGGGTTTATTTTCAGTAGTCATGTATCAGATGATAGGAATTTGTGTGATACTTAAATCTGTGGAATTTGTTGACATTGTTGCTATTCATTATTATGTTCAATGCAGAACAATTCATGTGGAAGGAAATTTAACACAATTGTCTACATAATTAATAATTTCATAAGATGCTGCTTGCAACAGAATTAAAAAGATCTAAGACCTTGGTATTTCTATCACTGGTTCAGTATTTTTATAAATAGTGATGCATATTAGCCTCCAATTATTTGGCAAGTACACCGATATGCTCCATCAGGATAATTTATAATTACACTGCAAATGTGTTGTTTCTGGTCCCAATAAAATACATATTAATATTACAGTTTCAGCAATTGGGAAAATCATATCAACCTGGCAGATAGTTCTACATACTGCAAATCATGATCATGATGAATTGTGTCCTAGTAAAAGTGGGTAAACATGCACCGATTATGCAGACTTGCTTTAAATTTATGGATGATATATTTTCAGACTTCTCAATGGGCAAACCTGCATGTTAGTTGCTAGAAAATTTAGTGCATGTGAAATGTAAGCATTGAATGATTCACTTTGCAGAACAACTACTGCAACTGGCCTGACTCATATGAACGGAACTACAACACAAGTCATTCACTATGCAACCAGCCAAACACAGACTCTTGGTTTTGTAAACAAACAGACATTGAGGTAAACTACAGAACCTTTAATGATATGAAAGTTTTATTTTGGGGTTTGCATGCTTCTGTCACTGTCTATGATACAGATTGAGAGATGTAGCAATGATATGATGACATAGAAATCATCTGATTGTATGATGTGGAGTTTGTGGGAATGTGTGTGCATACATGCATGTTTGTGCATGATTAACAGTGCGTCTGCTTGTTGCACGGCATACTGCAAGTGCGTTGCATGTGAATGAAAGCATAATTGCATGTCAGCGAAGTAATAAAGTGATAGCCAGAGTATAATCTCCAGAATATGTAGACATATTCTTTTCCAGTACTGGTGTATTCACATTTTGCCAGATTCTGGAGTAAGCAGGGCTGGGTCCAATTATGTAATTGTAATTGTAATTGTAATCGATTACAGCAAAATCGTGTAATTGTAATTGTAATTGTAATTGATTATGGTTTCAAAATGTCCGAGTAAGGCATCTTGGGCATGTTCCATTAAAATGAGTTAATAAGTCATGATGTTAATATTAAACAATTTACTTTGTTCATGAAATATTATGGGCTCTGAAAAATGCATTAAAAATCTCATTTATAAAAATGGGACATTATTTTATGATATTAGTTGTTTAAAAAAGTATTGTCACACGATTTGCAAAACTACTTTATAATGAAAATTATGCTCATAGAAAAGTTTAAATAAAATATTGCTCCTGCGATATGTCAAATTATTTATTATTGGAATTGCACTCACAGAAAATGCACTTGACAAAATAGTGCTCATTTTATGGGGAGTAATTTAAGGTGGAAATTACAGCCACAGAAACAGCTTTAATAAAATACTGCTCATGTGATGTGGCAAACTATTTTGTGATGGGAATTGTATCATAAATTATGATACACTATTTACCTATCTACCACAGAATTGTTCTACCATGTTTCCATGCCAAAGTTACCTCCTAGCTATGATCAATGACATCCATTGTAGGGAGACAACATGCTGGAAGTTACTATGGAGAGGGATAAGGATAGCACAGGGTCTGGGGATAGTGGCAGGGGAGCGAGTGAGGAAGGCGAGGGAAGAGGGAAACAGAGGCCAGGAGAGGCTCCTCTCTCCCCAAGGACTAGTGGTAAGTGTTGCATTCATGCTGCTGGTGGACACACATACCTGATGATTTTAATTTCTCCGCTTCATGTTTCATGATGGTCAATATAATCTTTCAATTTGGTCAGATTATGGACACATTTATTGGAGTTTTATGTAATAATTTTTGAACTTGTTAAGTATAATAAAATCCCATATATGAAACAACAGGACAGTTTATGGGTCTTGTTTCTGAGTGCCATTTTTTTCCTAAATTTTATACATGTTTTGTACATGCTGGATTCATCCCTGTATTTTTTAGCCCTTAAAACCTTCTACTCTTCCGGTCATCCTATTTTAAACCTGTTCCTTAGAAAGCAGCTGTGTTTGTTGCTCAGGTTCCACTCCCCTTGCATAAATCTAGGTAATTCCCTGTAGGAAGAAAAAATAGGAACAGGGAAGGGAAATAAAATGTATACCCCTGGGCTCTTTGTGGGCCCAGTCCACATAAAGATGTGTCAGACATGGGATCAGGCCCGATGGAGAGGTCTGGGTTTGCTCCTAGGAATTGTTAAAGGGTGGAGGTGTTACATGATTACTTAGTCCAAGTATGACCACTTGTCTTGATGTCAGACCACCAGTGGTGAAATATCACTTTCCAGCCACATTGCCAACCACACCAATGGTATCTAAATAATTGCAAGAAAAAAAGAAAATTTTGGTGTTAGCATAATCAAGGTGTGCCAACATTCATAGACCAACCGCACTTGAGTTAATGATAAATATAATTGCATTTGAAGAAACCCTCTCCATATCCAATTTGACCAATCTGATGTTTATCAGTTTCATTCATCCAGAACTGCAGCACTGACAACAGGTTCCTGGTGTGGCTCATCTGTCAGTGCATGTGAATTAACAACATCGTTAGCTATTATTTTTATGTTCTTGATAAGAAGGAGTGTTGTTAATCATTGTTAACAAGGTTGAACTGTGTAAAAACCTGCCCAGCTCCAGTCTCAGAGCCTGGGGCCAATGGGATGTGATCAAGTGCCCTGTCATAAATAGTGGGCGTTGGCTTGATCTAAATTATCCCCTGTGATAGAATAGGGAGTTTATTGTCTGGAATTCCATTAATGTAGGAGACATAATTATTGTTGAAAGCATGAAACAATCAAATAGTTTTCAGACTCCCTGTATTATGATTGATTGCATGTTTGCAAAGAAACTTAAATGTCTTTTTGTTATATATATATATATATATATATATATGTATATATATATATATATATATATATATATATATATATATATATATATATATATATATATATATATATATATATATACATATGTATATATATATATATATATATATATACATACATAAATATACATACATATATATATATACATAAATATATATACATATATATATACATACATACATACATATATATATATATATATATATATATATATATATATATATATATATATATATACATATACATATACATGGGGTGTTTCGCATCGCCAAGTTTTCACAACAGGCTGTGACATCAAGCTACCCCTTCTAGGTAGATTAGACTTAGGTTAGGAAAATACCGTGTTCTTAACAACACTCTGTCTCTTTCATTTTCAGCCAATCAGCCACCTCCACTGAAGAAACGGAGCAGCAAACCCCCGCCAGGGGCAGCACCGAAACGACACAGTAAATTGAACAAACCGCCGCTTGTTACTCCTCCTGCCGTGCCAGCAAACTACCTGCTACCACCCAGTGACAGTGCCTACATGCACTTAGTTCACGCAACACCCACTGTGGTGGCGATACCAGGAAGTGGGTCGATCAAATCGGACTATGTGCATAAGAGCGAGGGCGAAGGTCCACAGATTTCTAGACAAGTCTTAGTATGATCCATCGTCCATCGACATGTTGCTGTTATCCTGATAGCACAGCGTTTTTGTAAATATAGTGATTTATTATGCTGCACTTTGGGCAATTTCATAACCTGCTGGGTGTTACTGTGAAAGTGCAACAAGGATATACACTTTCAGATGCCGTCCACACCCAGGTACATAATGACTACAATGAATGTATCTTTGTCAAAGACAAATTTGTATATTATGCTGTTTTGTCTGAGTGCAACATGTGTTTGCAGTAGGCGACCGTAGGGACTAGTATGTCTGACTAGGCCTGTGTGACAAAATTACGTTAAACTGATACTGTCGTGTGAATCTCAGTAATGTTTGAATTAAACCATAATGGAATCCTCATCTTGGTATTATAACCACTTCTGAAATACGGCCACATTTTCCCAGTTCCTACAATATTGATATTCAGTCACCAGACAGATAATTCAGATTTAAGCCCGCCTAAGAGGGACATTTAAATTAACTTAATCGAAGTCATTACTGTAGTGTTATAGGCAAGTTACACAGTTTATAATTCTGCTATGTCAAGAAGAGGAATGTACAGTATTTCGTCTGTGTGGGTTGCACAAGAAGCATTTGACAGACTTACATGAATGTAAAGTGTATCTCCAGATTACAGATCAGATTTGCATAATTGCTTCTAAAATGAGTTGATTGTCATCATCGTTTCTACATAAATGTAGTTATTATGTTTGTATAAAAATTGTTGTACGTAGCAATGTACATAGAAGACTTTGACAAATCATACTATAGTCCATATGCACCAATAATTATGCAAATTTGTGCTTCACGCATTGCGTTATATATGAATTGACTGATATTTACTAGAAACTGAATTGTCGCAGCAATTAATTTTGAATGTAAATAATGTATAAGCTATATTTGTAATTTATTATCTATCAAGAAAGCATTGATTGGATCATGTAATAATACTGTATTACAAGTAAACATTATTATTTTGTGAACATCTAATACCACTAACTACGATGTATTAAACAGTTACAGTGCGAAAACACGAATGATGGACCCAATTTAATCAAGTGGCGCCACCTGGCGTGTGTTGGTATATATCCTTACACAAGTGGCGCCACATGCTGGACATCAGTATAAATATAGTGTCTTGGTGCATGTCTTTAATAGGTTTTATTTATTCTTTGTACTGTTATGTGAAGACAACTTTTGTAACGTTGTAAATTTTTTTACTATATTAAATGGAATTTATACAATATGACTATGACGATTAACATGCAAAGTTAATTTTCTTAGCTAATTATGTGGGCGTTTTATACATGCAGCATGAAAGGAAGTTTTTAAGCCAAAGCGAAATGTACATATTTGTGTAAATAAAATTACAATGAACATTGCAATCTAAGCAATGTTGTCGTCTTGTTTATACAGTTTCTGTGTACCCTGATGAGTGTGATTTGTGACAGTATTTATTTTGAGTTGTGGTAAGGATACATTTAGGTAAGTTGGTAACTGCGTTTTCTTGCACAAACTATGCATAGCCTTGCAGACAGTTAGTCCGGTAATGGGTTGCTAATGTGGTGGATTTTATGACTGAATATTTCTACTCCTTTAAACAATTTAATCTTTTTGTCTTGCAGATGTTCCAAATATTGCTTGTGTATGTCGTATTATGTTTAGTTGGCCATAAACAGTTTCATTCGTATGACAAATGTTTGCAACTCTCCAGACATGACGGAGCGGATTGCACGTAGTCAATATCTTTGGGAGGATTAAGGCCGTATCCCGTATTTATACGGATTTGTTTTACATTAACTGACTCATTGCTAAAGGGTCACTCTCCAAATTGTCTTACAGTTAGTTTTGAAGTTTCCCCGCTTTATTACTTGTTTATTTCTTTATCTAAAATGGTATTATTACGTAGCACTGACTTTGTCTCGACGAGTTCTCGAAGGAAATGTATACCTTTCCTATAGTCGTATGCCAATGAAAGGTCCACGTCCCTTTAAAATGTAAAAAAACAGCCAACATAAGCTTTCCCCAAAATATTTTTCATTTCAGAGAGCTATTACTTTTAATTTACTAATGAGAATTTACTATTTGAAGTGTCTTATGTTAAGGTAGCAGATCCCAGTCAAATATTGAATTTTTTTTATATTTCACATATTTTACCATTATTATATACTTTGATTAATATGCTTTTTTATGAATTGTTTGATTTATGGCAAAATATTAGTTGTAACTATCATAATTTGCATAATTAAATTGCCACCTAAATTTAATGTCACAGCTGATTCTCCCAAGCAACGTGTTTCGTCCTTGGATACATATATTTCTACTCGGTCAATTCCAAAAATATTTAAACAGCAAATTCAGAAAAGACTCTCCATAAATCTCCATTCCGAAGTGTTTGTTTGTTGTTATTTTCATCGTGAATCATCTGCTGATCTAGACTTCAGCCAACAACAAAAATCACCTTTATATGTATATAAAGGATTGAATTGTTGGCTGAACGCACAATGGGTGATAAGAAACGTTCCGCAATGCTAATAAGTTTATTTAGTTTATTTTTTTATAATTGGTTTCATTAAATATTGTAGGTACATTCAAGTAATACTTGTATAATTTATTTATTTTTGGATGGATTTTCTAAACCCTTTGGTAATCCAGGGTTTATATTTCTTTCTTCTGTTTTTTTTTAACAAGGGAATGCTTTATCATATGCCTGTGTTATTTTATTTAAGAACATCTTGTAGCTTTCTTCGGGATCCTGACATTCATAAACATCATCCCAAACTATTTTATTTACACTACATCTGAAAGTGGCAATGGTTTGATCATTATATAATCTAGTCTTAATTATTGTATCATCCTTTGTATTATTATTTAGTTTGGTTAACAAAAATGTTGGTAGGTGATCAGAAATGTATGTATATATTATTCCTTGCATTTGAGTGTTTTCTCCAGGAATGTCGTTGCTGTAAATATTGTCTATTAATATAGCAGAGGTTAGTGTTATTCTGATAGGCTTTCATCACAGGTAAAATGCATTTGAGTACACTGTATCTACATAATCGCGAGTTTCTGCATGATGATCATAATTCAGTAAATTAATATTAAAATCGCCCATTATATAAAAAAAATATTTTTAGCAGCTTTTAATGTTGGTAAAATATTAAGCACATGTTCTGAAGACATTAATATTTGTATTAGGTGGTCTGTAGACTACACCAACCAGTGTTCTCCTATTTTTTTCTTAGACCGAGTCTGCACTTCGACAAATATACACTCTAAATATTCACTGATGGGCACTTCCGACTTTATAGGGCTGGGGAAGGGTTTGACCAGGAAATCAGTAACCCCACCAAGAGATGCAGATTGGCTAAACATTACCAGGAGTCATGTTAATGGGTGTCACAATAGCAAAAACAACTTAAGTTAGTTAAAGTGTTACACTTTTATGGTAATATGTATTTGTTTTTACAGAAAGGTATTCAAAACTTTACAGGGTGAGGGAAATAAAGAAGTGGCACATCTCTGCAGATTTTTTTAATTAACACCCTGCTGAGGACCTCTATGGGTCAGACTACCAGAAAAACAAACTGTCAAACATTTGTCACTAAGATAAATGAAATGGAAGTGAATGTTTGGTCATTGGCGCCTAGCCTATTTTATGTTACACATAAGACGAAGTAATACATCCGTATGTCCTGCTCTAGTCTAGGCTACATATGTTAGTGAACTGATGAGCTTGGAAATGAATAATCATCTTCAAATCCTTTGATGTTACATAAAATATTGCCAAATTAATTATATTATTATTCGGCTCTGGTTTGTGGTTCTTGGTCGGCGCTATAAGCTACCATTTGTGCAAATCTATCAAACGGACACATTAACTAGGGATATTATGCAAAACAAAAATGCATATTAGAATCTCCCCCCCCCCAGTGGTACCGACTGGACAAATGTTGCCTATCTGGCACGTGCACTCATAACATCTGTATATGCACATTGGCTTTCCATACCACGTACACGCAATAGAGTCAAGTCCGCTAAATGCACAATTCGTAATTTAACAAGATTTAACAAGATTGCCATCTCGAACAAGTTCTAGATGGCAAGTGGACAAGGAAGCCATTGGCTTATCGAGAGTCCAACAATTTTCTCATCTATGTGTAGCCCGCCCTTATCAGATATCTGTCAATTCTATTTTTAAACATATTCACACTACTAGCATTAACACAATCGTTTGGCAGTTTGTTCCATTCATTTATCACCCTCTGTGAGAATGAGTACTTTCTCATGTCCAACCTACACTGCTCCTTAACTAATGCTGCTTTGTGTCCTCTGGTTCTACTGCCTTCTTTAAGTTTGAAGAACATATTCCTATCAACATCCTCATAACCGTTCACTATTTTAAACACTTCTATTTGGTCTCCTCTTAGTCTCCTGGTCTCTAGTGTTGTCAAACCACATTGTAATAAGCGACTTTCGTAACTAAGGTCTCTTAATTCTGGAATCATCTTAGTTGCTCTTCGTTGTATTCTTTCTAGCTTATCTATGTCTTTTTACGATATGGCCTCCATGCTTGAATACAATATTCCAAATGTGGTCTAACTATTGCTTTGTACAGGGGTACAATTAGATGTTTCTCCTTATACGTGATAGTTCTCCTAATTAGGCCTAGAATTTGATTTCCTTTCAAGCAGCAATCCCACATTGCTCTGAAACTTTCATGTCAGCATTAAATATTACTCCTAAATCCTTTTCTTGTGTGGTTCTACCTAGTACAGCATCCCCCATTTTATATTCCTCGTCCATATTTCCATGTCCTATGTGTATACATTTACACTTCCCAAAATTGAATAACATTTGCCATTTTTCTGACCATTTAACTAATTTTTCTAGATCATCCTGTAAACTTTGTTTATCTGTATCATTAGTAACCTTTCTGAATACCTTTGTGTCATCTGCAAATTTGAGTACTTTGCTAGATATGTCATCCTCCAAATCATTTATATATATTAAAAACAGTATAGGGCCTAACACTGATCCCTGTGGTACCCCACTCAAAACAGATTTCCAGTTTGAAATCTTACCATCTACTATTACTCTCTGTCTTCTGTGTGTAAGCCACTTTTCTATCCAGTTGATTACATCATTGCCTATACCATGGGCTTTTAGTTTAAGTAACAATCTTTGATGTGGCACTTTATCGAAAGCTTTCTGAAAATCTAAGTAGACAACATCCACTGGTGACCCGTCATCTACCCACTTTGTAATTTCTTCTAAAAACATAAGAGATTGGTTAGACATGACCTTGCTTTTAGGAATCCATGTTGAGATGTATTTATTAATTTATGTTTTATGAGGAATTCCACCATGTGGTCTCTAATTAATGTTTCAAGTAATTTACATACAACTGATGTTAAACTCACTGGTCTGTAATTTTCTGGCTTCTTCCTCGATCCCTTCTTAAACAGCGGCGTAATGTTTGCTTCTTTCCATTCTGAAGGAACTATTCCTTCTTCTAGTGACAAGTTAAATAAGTTTGCAAGTGGTGTACTAATTTGATCAACAATTTCCTTTAGCAGTTTTGGTGGTATCCCATCAACTCCAGGTGATTTATTATCTTTCATCTTCTTAATTTTCTTTGCTATCATTTCAGGAGTTACAAATAACTGCCCTAAATATTCTGATGTATTGCCCTCAAATTTAGTTAATGGAACTGGAAGTGAGCTGATATCTTCTGTGGTAAAAACTGAGCTGAAATACTCATTCAGGACCTCTGCCATTTGGAACCCATCTGAAATTATGTTTTCACTGTTGCTTTCCAGTGGTCCGACCTTATCTCGAACTTTCTGTTTACTCCTTACATAAGCATAGAAACTCTTGCTGTCATTTTTATATTACCTGCCAATTTTTGTTCAAAGGTTCTTTTAGATTTTCTAATTTCAGTAGTAGCTAGGTTAAGTGCCTCTTTGTAGTTGGTGTAGTCTTCTACATTTCCAGTGTGTTTATAGACCTTCCACAGCATCTGTTTGTGAGCAATTTTTCTAATAGCTTCTTTTGACAGGTGTTTTTTCCTGGATCTTTTCCCTTGTTTTCTTAATGGAATACATTTCTCAATAATGCCCTCAATCTCATATTTTAAACAAGTCCAGCATTCTGTTGCTGTCTTGTTCTTCAGCAAATTATTCCAATCTATATTTGCTAGATATGTTCTCATCACTTTATATCTGCCTTTGTTGAAGTTCCTCCTCCATTGTTTTTTATATGTATTCCCTGTTTTTACTTTTATATTAAAATGGATTTGGTTATGGTCACTTGAACCCAAAGGTTCGTATACTTTAACATTGTCAACTAATTCATTTTGAGAAGACAAAATTAAATCTAACACATTCCCACCTCTGGTTGGTTCCAAGACATGTTGAGTAAGGAAACAATCCTGTGTTAGAAGTAGAAACTGATGGTCGTCCCCTCCAGCACTCTCTAATGATTCCCATTGTATATGGCCATGGTTAAAATCACCCATTATAACACATTCTCCCTTGCTCACCTCCCTTATTGCCTTTTGTAATTTTACATCTTCCTCTTCTCCTATGTTAGGACTACGATAAACTACTCCTATTGTTAATGTTGAGTTCCTGGTAACTATGTTACACCAAATTGCTTCCACACTATCTGCTTCACTTTTCAGAGTAATTTCATATGCTTGGATAGATTCTTTAATATACAAAATTACTCCACCTCCCCTTCTTTCTCGTCTATCCTTCCTAAACATTACATAGCCTGTCAGTGCTAACTCAGCATCTACTATATCTTCATTTGCCCATGATTCTGTGATGCCTATTACATGAGGATCAATATCTGCTACCATAATGTCTAACTCACTTTTTTATTTACTATGCTCCTGGCATTTAAGCATACACATTTAAGTTCATTGTCTGAAATTATTGGTGAACATTTCTTTGGATGTGTATTTGTAGTAGTACTCCTTTGAGTTTTCTCTGTCAGTTCCCCTGCGCATCTAGTTTAAATAATCTATGGTACCTGTGCCCTCGTCGACAACTCTAACAAACTCACACGCAAGAACTGCAGCGCCCTTCCCTGTCAGATGAAGTCCATCTCTCATGAAAAAGTCACCTCTTCCCACAAAGTTTAACCACATGTCTACGAAGCCTACTCCCTCCTCCATACATACCTTCTGTACCTGTGTGTTGATCGCCATCCTTCTACAGTTCCTATATTCCTCACCCCTGCCTCCCATTATTGGTAATATCCCCGACAATACGATCTGCCCAACTCGTGCCTCTTTGAGTGTCTTGATCAACCTCCTGTACTTACCAATGATGGCTGACGTTCCCCTCCTTATCTGCATTGTTCGTTCCCACATGCACGAGAACAGCACCTCCCGTGCCACCACCCATGACCTGTCCTGCCTTCTCTGCTATATCCTCTACTTTTGCCCCTGGTAGGCATACTGTTATGTCATCTCCTCTATTTACAATTTTATCCACTTTCCTAATGATGGAATCACCCATAAATACCCGAGCTTTCCTCGCTTTCCCCTGTGATACTACATCGGCAAAGCTCCTTTCCTGTTGCACACTACTAGTATGCCCCCTTTCTCTCCTATCATCAACCTTTACCGTCTTACCACCTGGCAATCCCTCTCCACTCACCCGCTTACCTCTCTTTTGTTGCATTCTTTGCCTTCTGTCATCTTTCTTCTTCTTACCAGCTTTCTCCCTCACATTGCCACTGCTCTCCTTGTTCTCCTCGGTCTCACCACCTCTGCTCTCCTCGGTCTCACCACCTCTGCTCACCTCGGTCTCACCACCTCTGCTCTCCTCGGTCTCACCACCTCTGCTCTCACCATTCTCACCACCTCTGTTCACTTCTGTCTCACCCTGCCCTGTCATCATCAAAATCATACGCCTTAGCTCAATCACCTGCTCCTGTAGATATCTCACTGTAGTACACCCCCTACACACGAAATGGAAATCATCCGCCTGCACCTCCGCCCACGAATTTACACACCCGGACTTGTACTCACCACAAGAAAGTTATAGAACTTTTCTAACAATATGTTTGCACTCAATCGAGGAAATAAGTATTATTGATTTATAATATTGATCCCTTGTACAAAAGTTTCTTCAGATATTTGTGAAAACGGCATATTCTATGCTTACTGGCCAGTGCTACACATCGTGCGAGCAAACTGGTTTGCACCATGTATGGATGGTCAATAAGAGACAATCTAATAAAGCCAGGGTACGCATATTGGTCCTGAAAAAATCCTCAGTGTTGATTTTGGTTGCATTTTTGATGAAAGTCCAGGAAACCGTACTGGTCATTTTAAGATGCAAAATTTGCTTTTTAACTAAAATGTCCGGGTTTGGTTAAAAATGTGTTAATATCTACTGGACTAAAAGGTCGAGTGATCGACACGATATAAAATGCATTAAATAGCCCATACAAAGATAACATTATAAAAATAGGAAGACCATGCTGTAGAAAATAACGCGCTGTCATATTATGCAGTATACATTTATCCAGAAAAAGTGTTTGCGTTTCTGTTTGACATTGTTATATGATGTTGTAGAATACAATAAAACATATTTGTACAGAAGCACACACATGGATTTGCAGTATGTAAATTGTCATATTTCCAATAGATGGGTGCGGAGGTTTACATGGGAAGCCTACTGCTGTAAACCGTATATACATATCGGCGGAATGTAGTATCGCAAACGTGAGTGAATACACAAAACGCATAGAGTCGTGGTTAAATCGGAGATTATTCCAACATAGAGTGTATATACGAAAAGAAGTTGAATTTGTGAGATATTTATACTCTATATGCCAAAAGCAATACGTTAATAACAAATATTATTATCGATAGCAACTCTCACCTTATGAAAGGTTTTACATTTGTAATTGCACATTGCGCCAAATATTATATCAGTCTCAAATGACATGTTATTAGCGACATTAATGTTAACGCTAACACCACATTACATTTTAATGGAATTAACAATGTTTTATTAATAATTCCTGACTTAACAATGATATAGTTTGCCTTATTGGAAAACGACTAAGATACTAGGGTATCGTTTCAGAACCTTGCGATGAATGTTGTTACGACCCTTCACATAAATGTTCACAAATATATTTTAGATACTATTTTTCTGTTAAAACGGTATGATTAAAATACGTAGATTATAATAAAGTGCTCACAAAAAGTGTGGTTGTCAGTCGTTTCTACCAGCCATGGTTGTTTAGTTTTATACATAGTGAGGTAACCTATCTAAAGAGATGTCATTTGTCGTATTTAATGATAGCGCATTACGGTCTATCACAAGATGATATTGCGTGGCAGGAATCACACTCCCAACAGTGGCGCCATTCAGCATTTTACAATTGCCACAACTTGAATATAAATTCAAAACGGAAAGTTACCTAGTGATATAAATGATTGGTTGTCTGCGCAATGTCAATGCTAGAAAGTAATAATTTACAATTACATTAGAGCAAAAATTTAAACGAATGCGAGGTTTCGACCCGTCTACTGCATTCCTTATTCACACACTGACGACATATGTTGTGGCTCAAATTCTGGCGGAATAATCTGGTTGTAGATGGCGGGTAGGTGGCATCTCTGGTCTCGATTCATGGTGGGGCCTCTCTGCTTGATGTAGATTGCCTCCTTCACTTTTCTGTTGTGCCAGTTTTGTTCCCTGGCCAGGATATTGATGTTGTTCATGGACACTTAGTGTCTTGTGTCCAGGCAGTGGTCTCCTACCCCTGTAGGTTTCCCCTCCCAGTGAGAAACTACCAGCCACAAATGATAATAGTTCTAAAACTACGAACACCATCCGATCCATGTTGGGACTACCATATGTAGTAGGATTATCAGAACAACTCGGCCGAGTTTTCAAGTCACACAGTGTGCACCTGTACCATCAGCCCTCAAACACCCTTCGTTCTATGGTAGTTCACTCGAAAGATAAGACACCGAAAGAACACCAGCGTGGGACTATTTACCACTTAACATGTGACAACAACAGCAGCAGACACTCGCATACACCGGTGAGACTAAACGAACACGCAGCCAGAGTTTCAACTAACATACGAGCCTAGATTAACTTGAGTAACGTAACATGATTGCAAACAACAACGAACATTATTTGTACATCAAATTAAGTTGTGGCAGTGGTGAAATTGTGAGTGGCGCCACTGGTGGGGAGTTTGCCGCCATACATTAGTATATGCGTTACCACCTGTCGAATGAAGTATAAATTATGAACAACTACGAATATTCCTCTATGTATACACTATTATATGTATATGCCTACACACGGGACCGGGAACATGAATGTAAAATGGGCGATATCGTTCTAGGTACTACTATAAAAGTAAAGGAATTAGGAGTAACACTACGTGCTTATATGAAAGCCTCAGGCTCAGAGCAGTGTGGTATAGCTTCAAAGGGTAATCATATTCATGTTGATTAGGAGAAATATAACATACAAGGAAAAAAAGCTAATTATACCGGCTTTGTATAAAGCAATAGTTAGGACTCACTTAGTCTTAGAGTACTGTATACAAGCTTGGATACCATATTGTAAGAAGTATATAGATACGCTTGAAAGAATACAGAGGAGAGCATCTAAAATGATTCCAGAAGTGAGAGACCTTATTTATAGAAATAACGAAGCGTTGCATTACCGCAATATTGATTTATTGCAGCTGTTAGACAGGCACAATCAGAACTCAATAATACATCGTTGCAAACTTCGTCAACTAAAATATCGACAACAATGTAACACTTCACACATATGGTGAAATGAGTACCTGGCTGCAGAGCGATTTGTATGAGAACAAATAGTTTTCGCGCAGTTATTGCAGTGAGGCAGACTGCTCTCCAGATAAGTTCAGTTGGTGTTGGAATGCCAAATGCAATTATGCAGAACATTATTATGAGATAGTTTCGCTTTAATTCCGCTTGGAACAACCTTTCTTCCGTTTGTTTGAATGGATTTCACGTACCATTGAGGTGCACCAATCCATTGTTGATATGGCGGCCCAGAAAAAAACTTTGTGTTGGCAATAAGCATGAAATAAATAATCAGCTTCCCATACATCAAGTAGGAGGGGAAAATATTTATTGACACATATTGTGTCTTTCACGGAAATGTGCCTCATTATGACGAACATTTTGCACACAGCAACATACCGAGGTCCTATATACCTATATATCGACGCATCCATTTAGTTGAAACATCTGGAAGAAATAAACATATAACAGGTACCATAAATTATTTAAACTATATGCGCAGGGGGAACTGACAGAGAAAACTCAAAGAAATACTACAACAAATACACATCCAAAGAAATGTTTGCCAATAATTTCAGACAATGAACTCAAATGTGTATGCTTAAATGCCAGGAGCATAATAAATAAAAAAGTGAGTTAGACATTCTGGTAGCAGATATTGATCCTCCTGTAATAGGCATCACAGAATCATGGGCAAATAAAGATATAGTAGATGCTGAGTTAGCACTGACAGGCTATGTAATGTTTAGGAAGGACAGACGAGAAAGAAGGGGAGGTGGAGTAATTTTATATATTAAAGAATCTATCCAAGCATATGAAATAACACTGAAAAGTGAAGCAGATTATGAGGAAGCAATTTGGTGTAACATAGTTACCAGGAACTCAACATTAACAATAGTAGTTTATCGTAGTCCTAACATAGGACAAGAGGAAGATGTAAACTTACAAAAGACGATAAGGGAGGTGAGCAAGGGGAAATGTGTTATAATGGGTGATTTTAACCATGGCCATATACAATGGGAATCATTAGAGAGTGCTGGAAGTGACGACCATTAGTTTCTACTTTTAACACAGGATTGTTTCCTTACTCAACATGTCTTGGAACCAACCAGAGGTGGGAATGTGTTAGATTTAATTTTGTCTTCTCAAAATGAATTAGTCGAAAATGTTAAAGTACACGAACCTTTGGGTTCAAGTGAGCATAACCAAATCCATTTTAATATAAAAGTAAAAACAGGGAATACATATAAAAAACAATGGAGGAGGAACTTCAACAAAGGCAAATATAAAGAGATGAGAACATATCTAGCAAATATAGATTGGAATAACTTGCTGAAGAATAAGACAGCAACAGAAGGCTGGACTTGTTTAAAATATGAGATTGAGGGCATTATTGCGAATTTTGTTCCATTAAGAAAACACGGGAAAAAGTCCAGGAAGAAACACCTGTCAAAAGAGGCTATTAGAATTTTTTTCACAAACAGATGCTGTGGAGGGTATATAAACATAATGGAAATGTAGACGACTACACAATCTACAAAGAGGCACATAACCTAGCTACAACTGAAATTAGAAAATCTAAAAGAACCTTTGAAAAAAAATTGGCAGGTAGTATAAAAAATGACAGCAAGATTTGCTATGCTTATGTTAGGAGTAAACAAAAAGTTCGAGATAAGGTCGGACCATTGAAAAACAACAGTGAAAACATAATTTCAGACGGGTTTCAGATGGCAGATGTCCTGAATGAGTATTTCTGCTCAGTTTTTACCACAGAAGATATCAGCTCAGTGCCAGTTCCATTTACTAAATTTGAGGGAAATAAATCAGAACAGTTGAGGCAGTTATTTGTAACTTCTGAAATGATAGCAAAGAAAATTAAGAAGATGAAAGATAATAAATCGCATGGAGTTGATAGGATACCACTAAAACTGCTTAAGGAAATTGTTGAGCAAATTAGTATACCACTAGCAAAAGTGTTTAACTTGTCACTAGAAGAAGGAATAGTTCCTTCAGAATGGAAAGAGGCAAATATTACACAACTATTTAAGAAGGGATCGAGGAACAAACCAGAAAATTACAGACCAGTGAGTTTAACATCAGTTGTATGTAAATTACTCGAAACATTAATTACAGACCACATGGTGGAATTCCTTGTAAAACATAAATTAATAAATACATCTCAACATGGGTTCCTAAAAGCAAGGTCATGTCTAACCAATCTCTTATGTTTTTGGAAGAAATTACAAAGTGGGTAGATGACGGGTCACCGGTGGATGTTGTCTATTTAGATTTTCAGAAAGCTTTCGATAAAGTGCCACATCAAAGATTGTTACTTAAACTAAAAGCCCATGGTATAGGCAATGATGCAATCACCTGGATAGAAAAGTGGCTTACACACAGAAGACAGAGAGTAATAGTAGATGGTGAGATTTCAAACTGGAAATATGTTCTGAGTGGGTACCACATGGATCAGTATTAGGCCCTATATTGTTTTAATATATATAAATGATTTGGAAGATGACATATCTAGCAAAATACTAAAATTTGCAGATGACACAAAAGTATTCAGAAAGGTTACTAATGATACAGATAAACAAAGTTTACAGGATGATCTAGATAAATTAGTTAAATGGTCAGAGAAATGGCAAATGTTATTCAATTTTGGGAAGTGTAAATGGATACACATAGGACATGGAAACATGGACGAAGAATATAAAATGGGGGATGCTGTACTAGGTAGAACTACACAAGAAAAGGACTTAGGTGTAACATTTAGTGCTGACATGAAAGTTTCAGAGCAATGTGGGATTGCTGCTTCGAAAGGAGATCAAATTCTAGGGCTAACTAGGAGAACTATCACATATAAGGAGAAACAGCTAATTGTACCCCTGTACAAAGCAATAGTTAGACCACATTTGGAATACTGTATGCATGCATGGAGGCCATGTCATAAGAAGGACATAGACAAGCTAGAAAGAATACAAAGAAGAGCAACTAAAATGATTCCAGAATTGAGAGACCTTAGTTACGAAAGTCGCTTATTACAATGTGGTTTGACGACACTAGAGACCAGGAGACTAATAGGAGACCAAATAGAAGTGTTTAAATAGTGAACGGTTATGAGGATGATGATAGGAATATGTTCTTCTAACTTAAAGAAAGCAGTAGAACCAGAGGACACAAAGCAGCATTAGTTAAGGAACAGTGTAGGTTGGCCATGAGAAAGTACTCTTTCTCACAGAGGGTGATAAATGAATGGAACAAACTGCCAAATTATTGTCTTAATGCTAGTAGTGTGAATATGTTTTGAAATATAATTGACAGATATTTGATAAGGGCGGGCTACACATAGATGATAAAATTGTTGGACTCTCCATAAGCCAATGGCGTCCTTGTCCACTTGCCATCTGGAACTTGTTGTTTGGGATGGCAATCTGGTTAAATCTTGTTAAATATTACTGGGAGGAACACATAGCAGAGATCGCCTCAAAGAAAATATGGAAACACATCATAACACACAAATATTATAATTAAATGGTATGTACATGCAACAAGAAAACGCAACAGAATATCAATTCGTTGTACTTAAATACAACAATCGACGCAAAACACTAACGTCTTACATAAATAACCTATTCTACGCGAACGCCAGGGACAGACGTAACGTGCAGCGTCGGGTAATTTGGACTGAACCATGAAGTTTACATTGAGTTCTTACGCTGTACGAAGCAGTACTGTTCCACTTATCCGTCGGATAACTACTACCATGGATAGTTCCACACGATGACCACATTTGTTAATAAAAGTAAAACAAAACTAGAAGTTGTCCAAAGTGTGCTTAATCATAAGCACATGAAATGACATAATATATTCCATTGGCATAGAATGTGAAGAGTGGCTAAAAATGCATTGTATATGCGTCGATGTTATGAGGTCTTCATTGTGGAGTCATGTATCCGCGTGATGGGTCGTTAACTAGTCCGTCTTGTAACGGGTCATCCTGATTAGAGTTTGTGGAGACCGATAGATGAAGATGAGTTTGGCAAAGAGCTCCTCCTCCATCGCCAGTTCGCCGCTCTCCCTCGCGATGTAGATGTCCCTGCACAAGTCCAGGATGCGGCCGACGTACGGTGTCTCCATCTGCTTCACCCCGTAAGAGAGATCCTGAGTGAGCATGCGCACCAGCCGCCCGATCATTAGCACTAACGACATGTAGAGACCGCCGACACTGCAATGTATACACAAGCACGTACAAGTAAAAACAGCTATATGGTGACGAAAGAAATCATGCTCGAACGGTATAACGCCAATTCTTGCTTATTTTTATTATAATACACACATTGTCGCGTTGCCAGTGTACTGTTTTAGCATGATATTGTAGTTACGGGAACAGTCAAGGGAATTAAAACGTCCGGGTATGCACGAAATATCTGCTGCTCACACAACATAATAATGTTCGAAGGTTAGACAAATGTAAACTACAGTTAACATTCATTTTGTGATGTCAACACCATTAAGCCATATTATGTTTATTTTAGGGAGCAGCGTTTACGACGGAACTAGTGAAGACTCCCAAAGGGCGAAGGTAATATTTAGAAAAACGTGGACGTTTGTGTACAGAGGCTGACTGTTCAAAGCCCTAACTCCGATATTTGCCAAAGGGTGGTCATAAGGGACGATGCCCCCCTCTCTCTCCGCTCTCCATACCCGCTCTCTGTTTCCGATCAGCTGAGCTGGGATACTTTGAATAAGTTGGAGTATGCACCAGGACGTGTAGAGAAATATTGTAATGGTGTCTACCCGAAGCCTGCTATGTAGGAGAGGAAGCCGAACGGAGCTCGGTCGTTGAACAACAGCAGTTGTAAAGTGTCATTTAGTCCGTTCGTGTTGTTTTCACTCTCAGGCTGGTACAATTCTGGTTTGCGCTGGTCCGACATCTGCCACCAGCCAAGTGGTCCATTACCGTGGTGCAGCTGCAGGGTCAGGTTGATGAACTCTGCACACGTAAAATATGATTAAGGTAGGAACGATAGATGTTCTAACAAATCAATAAAGGTGAACCTCACAACATATTTTTGATTTGTAAAGTATTGATGCAGTTCAATTTTGTTTTACCTACCATACATTTAATAGTCTCTCCTAAGGAAAAGGCTAATATTTTTTTCATCATTCATAAATTTATATCATAATGATGTTTCATGAACGGATGTGTATATATGGTTAGAATAAATTGCAGAATTTTCTTTTATTTGTAACTGACCGGTAATTGTCTCTTCATGACGCTATGGTTTTTGTAATCATGTTTGTGTTTATGTCTAAATAAATACGTCTAAATAGTTGACATTATTTCGTATTGCTGACTCCTCTGACATTCAAACATTTAACACGTGCATATATTTACCTTGGTCAAGGCTGTTAACCGTCCTGAGCCCAATCATGGTTGAGATTAGGAAGACCCGTGGGAAGGCGTGTGGAATGGATCTGCAAATCATTAAAGCAAGTATTTATATTTGACTAATATTATTTAGAATTCCAGCTAAACGATACTTTCTTGACACCAGCCCTCTAGGTTGCAAAAAGAATGACATAACATATTTCAAACGGAAATTTTATTTTATGTTACTCGAAGAACAGTCGTACACTTCAATACAGTAATAATCGCATTCTTGATACATGTTGTATTTCATCTTTGGGACGATAGGAAACATTAGCCATCTGCAAATTTGGGCAGGAACATGCTTTACATAATTTTTTTATTGACGAGTAAATAAACGATTTTATTGATCAAAACAAGTAAAAGCAACATTTCCACACTCTCTTACATCCAATGACTAAAACATAACAATCTTTGATATGGTTTAAGGAACTGAAAAAACCGCTGTAACACAAAACGAATGGTTGACTATACGACCAGTGGGTGTTTGATAGCTCATAGTACTTTATTGTTATTTTATTTTAAATAAATATGCATGCTTAACACACGACCAGTTTCTAAATACCTTATCTCATTTCACAGTAGTGTGGCTTACTACTCTTTTGTACGTTGTTAAATAACATTTAACACAATACACTTATTATTTAATATAATTACTGTACAAGCATGACCATTGTATTACATTATGTAAGTAATTTATTATATTTTTAATACTGTTGCATCTTAAGCGTCTCTGAACATGTTTATTCCTGAGATACGGCGCTATAGAAATAAAAGTTATTCTTTTTAGAAGTATTGTTTGTTTCTCGCGAATTTCTTATACCTCTGGCTATGAGGAATCACGATGTACGGAACATCTGTTCTGCCCTGCTATGCTCTATGTACCCGTGGATATAAGGAACATCGGATACACGGATCATGTTCCTCACAGCGACAGTCCACCCACTGTGGACAATTAAACAGTGTACTCTACACAATCGGTTGTCATTTTCGCAACACATTATAATGTTCACTGATCTTTATGGTTATTGTGTGACCGAGGCCTTACACTGCCTTCTTGTTTCTCTTCCCTTGTGGCAGGACCATCGCCGCTAGTTCTTCGCGCATTTTTTTTGTGACGTTGTTGTGCGTGTCCAGCTTGTACTCATGTTCAATGAAATGGTGAAACTCTGGTGTGGGACCCAGTAGACTATTCTGCAATTCAAGTTTTCTCCTAAACCGCATAAAATAAACAACAAAACAATATTAATTTCTACTGATACGACAGTCAGACTTCTGGTTAGTTGAGATTACAGCAAAAATGTGTTGACAGTTTAAAGTACATTTTTGAGTAGTAACTCAAAGCAAACGTAATTGTCTTCACGCAGTTTCAATTAAAGAAGTAAACAAATTAAAGAAACATAACTGCAATTATTTTCAAGGGAATATAGTTAGGGTGCATTTTCAGCAGTTATATGTGAACATCAAACTAACCATATCACATATCTTAAAGACAAAGCTCTTAGCAGTAACACAGCATGGCGATTCTACATGTTATGACATATTTTGAAAATGCAAGCAATAGCAAGTATCATATATAATTTGTTAAACAATAACACGATTTCAATAGAAAACTGATATTATGACCTGCGTGATATTGATTGGGGAAGCTTCACTGTAGCGTACACGTTGATAGAGTTGTTGCCCATGAGGTGTTTGTGGAGGATAACGGGCGTTGGAGGTGCCACTTCCCAAAATGTATCTGAGTGGCCGTAGATATCAGCGATGTATATATCATCTTGCGTGTACGATGTGAGGAAACCTGTGGCAAACTGAAACGACACCGACACGAATCGCGACAAATAAAACAGGCTAACAAAGCATCGGATAAGTGGTACCTCACTAACCTTCTGAGAGAATCAGCAACGATGCAGAGCTTGCCAACTTGCCTAGCCCATAGGAGAAGCGCATTTCAAATATAATATTCTTCAAAGGAAACTAAGCCTTCAAAGGAGAATGTTTGAGGTAGGTATAAGGATTTTCTTCGGATTATCTATTGGTGTGTCAACAACTGTCAAATCTTTACATGTTATTTTATTATGATAAGTGATAACGATAGTAACTCGTTTAGTATCTAACTATAAGCGAGTTGACGTATGTTTGTTCACGTTTTTCTCCTAGACGGCTTGCACCTTGGGCGCCAAACTTTCAGGGATTAATCTACGACCCCACGAATGAAACGCCACGCCTTCGTTTTTTTTTATGGTAAATCAACAAATGTTAAACGTAAAACGTTAACTTCCAACAATCGCAGAAACCACGCGCGCGCGGCGAATACTTCGGTACGTAAACCGTTTGAGAGTACGTAGCGCCATCTGGGCGGTTTATATTAATTATAGTAGAAAACACGCGTAGCAATTGTACATAACATCGACTAGGTTGCTTGGCGTGTATATCCCTTCCTGGGATGGGTATTTTTGCTAGTGGATATAATGCTTAATCAACCTAGATGTTAATAATGCTTATACATTCAGTATCGTAATGTTCCGTAACTGGTCGCCGCTCGAACTAAACAGTTAGATGGTGTCGATCTATATTCGGCAAAAAACGAAGATTTAGGCTGATGTCAATTTCCGCGTACGTTAGTAGGGAGGTTTGCCATAACCAGGGGAGCTATAGTATATTAGACTTTAATTTAGATTAGATTTTAAACATGTTGGTTCCTACACTAACTCCCAATAATGTAGAAATGCACAGGCATGGGCACAGTTCACGTCCTTTACGAAGTTTGGAGACTCACCAAGCTGCATATTTTATAATAATATTATGTTTATTCAGTTACAATGGTACATGGAATGTCTAGCTAATTAAGAATTATATTGATATGCAACTCAGGACGATCCTGATTGATGGATGCGAATTAAGGGCACATTCTAAAGAAAGCACTGGATTGTACACACGAGAGTACTGCGGAAAATCCCAAACGTCTCATGGCGCGACCATATGACCAACCAAGAACTGCATGGCTCATTCCCATGGATCACCACCACCGTGAGACGAAGATGACTTCGTCTGGTATCGCATTTGACGAAATAGCCAACAAGGTCCTGCTCTTGAAGCCCGATGCCTCTCGGAATTTGGTCGACCAACCACAACCCTTCGTGACATCACAGAGAAGGACACCTGACTCAGTGGGACGAACTTAGCAAATGTAACGACGAACCGAAACCACTGGAAGGAATTCGTCATACCCCCACGTTAAGTGGACGACATAAGTAATTTAAGTATGGCAACTGTGCATTTATCTCAGTACAGATGCGGTGCCACTGATTGTATGGAACATGCAGGCTATAGATAATCCGAAAAGTATGCTGTGACGTAACTCACCTCATTTGTGGTGTAGCGTGCTTTCAGAAAGTCGAACGACGCCTGTGATATTTTATTGTATTTCAGTACTTTCATCTCAAATAAGACCTAAAGGGCGAACAGAGCAATACGCATATATGCGCATATATAGGTGGGGTTAATGGAGTCACAAACACCCTTAGAAAAGAACCTTTTGAGAAACAGTGGGCGATAAACAAGTTCACATTTCAAAACGTTCCATTTATTGGCGAACATACGATCTGTCTCCCCAGTTGAACATTACGTAATCTAGGGTCTAGCGCTGTATATTGATCATCCCATGAAAACACCAGTATATTTAATTGGACATTTCTTTAAGAAAGTAAAGTTTGTTCACCACGCTATGTTAAACAAAAGTTCACGATTTTTCAGGCTTTGAAGCAAATGACATCGTATTCAAAATATCCGAACAAGACAATTAAGCCACTCAAAACAGTTATACACTGTTGCATTATTTGGATTTAGAACCTACAAAAGTGGTATTTGACGAAGATAAATAGAGTTGGTGAAGTGTGTGTGTGTGCGTGCGTGTGTATGAGTGTGTGTGTGTGTGTGTGTGTGAGTGTGTGTGTGTGTGTGTGTGTGTGTGTGCGGGTGTGCATAGGTACGTGCGTGCGTGCGTGCGTGCGTGCGTGAAGAGACACACATTCAATGCAAGCTACTAGTGTTTAGTGTAGTAAATAAATTTACCTTGTATCTGCCAAGTTGCAAAGTGAGGGTGCAGCCTTTTGGTGTCTGCGGACGGAAGACCGTTCCAGTGAAGGAGAAAATGACGAGAGGGAACCAAATGATAAAGAAGAGGAGGAAGAGGAACATTCCGCCGATGCCATACTTCATGATGGGTGACCTCTTGGTGGCCCGTCGCGTCACGTATTGCTACCAACAGGTAGGACATTGTCATACTAATACTGACTTGTGAAGAGGTGACACGTCTTAATAATTGTAAACTCTTGCGGCGCTGTAGTAGTATTTAGAACATCGGAATTTCATTTGAGATAACCACTTTTCGAATCCATTTTCTGTCGTTTAGAAGTTTGGGCAATTTTGTTAACTCCACTTAGCTTCAGTTCACTCAGCTGTATAGAGGTTTCCTGTCTGAAAGTGGTGGATAAATTTGATCCAATCATCTTCGAGCAGTAATTGCAGCGTGGCTGATCGCTTCCCAGAGAAGATGAGTTGGTGATGGAATAAACAGGTATGGGATGAAGTGCAATGCGCTTTAAGTCCTCACAAGGACTGGATATTGCGCTATGGAAACGTACCTTTTTATATTCATATTGTTTCAAATTAAATATACACTAAGAAAGTACTGGATGTTTACACATTCCTGCTCAGAAGTTTTAAACATTGTTATTTTATTATCCTCTGGAATAATAAAAATGCATAATAATGATATTGATCTATGTCAAAACACGTTGCTGGTTCTTAACCATGTTTTAACTGTAAGATTTGTCAATACTAAACTATTTTGATAATAATGTCTTTTAAAAAGTCACAAAAAAATTATTGCATCCAAAATAGTCCTATGTCGTTTGATAACTCATTTCTGTAGAATAGGCTGTCCAAACGTCACACATTGTACTGCTACGTTCGTCTAACTTACGTCTTCGCCATGGTGGAAACATTCCAGAATGAAAGCGTTGTTGTAGATGTCCTCCAACACAACCCAGTGGTACAGCCCCAGTGCCGTGTCCGTCAACATCCAGTCCATCAAATAGCGTATTTCAAGCAAGAACGGGATAATTCGGAATCTGTGAAACAAATGTTTGGCTGAGGGCTCTTGGGTTCGGTAGCAGTTCAACATAGCTTTGGCAACATGCGGCGCTGGATGACATGGTTTATATGCTGTTGACCGGCCTTTGCCACTTGAGCTTCTTTAGTCTGGGTTTTTTCTTTGTCGCATTATCACCATTTCTCAACACAAGAAAAGTCGTCTACTACAGAGAAGCCCTTATGATTGATCATATTCTAATTTCAGGTTGATATGTTTAACTATATTTAACAATGTCACTGTCCATAGTGTAGCTTGGGACATAACGACAAGGCACATATATAAGTTCAACCCCTACCTATAAAGTTCAAAAATGAGAATTTCGAGATCGCAATGCTTGCATGCATAGGTCGCAGAAGACGAAATACACGTGATGTTTTTGTACATAACATTTTGGGCTACACATTTTTTAAACACTGTCAAACAGCATGTCTGGACAATGAACTGACTACAGCTCTGAACACATGCTGACACACTGTTTACAGGAACACGTTATGCTTCTGGAGTGCTATACATGTCCACAGCAGTTTAACCGACAATGTCAGGCAGACACATGTTGACGTATATTTGAAGTATTCCTGCACTGCATTGCACACTTACATAATAAATAAGGTGAGGCTCGTGTAACCAGGCTTCTTCATGAGGAAGTTACTAACAATCCTTGATGGATAATGACACCGAATCTGGTATGCAGAGAGGCCGAAGTAAAGACACTTGAAGAAATACCACAGTTGTACACTATTGTTTTCTGCAAAGGGTCTGTAATAGAAAAGTGCAATTCATTAGGTAGCTGGAGTGGTCTTGTTATTTCCATTCCATATAAATCATTCGTGGTATCACAATTACAATAGCTACTCCACGCTGTATTACACTGTCAAAAAACAAGTTCTGAATAAGGAAGTAAAAAATTCGTGTAGAATACAACGAAAAGGCGATATGCAACAGATAAGAGTTTATGACCATTTCATTAGATTCAGCACCGTACTAATGGATCCACTTACCTGCCGGTATGTCTTGGAAGTATAAAGAACATCCATACGTGAATACCTATGATCAGGATTATTTGGTAAATGAGTTTCCCGAAGACCATCCTCCGTAGAAATAAAGCTCGATCAATCAGCATGCACATGAACATGAAGAGAAGCAGAAATATAAACCCCAGCGGCACCTAGAGGCACAAACATATAGCTATACATTTATTTATACACGTAAATAACTATGTGGAACGTTTTCTAAATAATGTATATATATATATATATATATATATATATATATATATATATATATATATATATATATATATATATATATATATATATATATATATATATATATATGTTTGTGTGTGTGTATGTAAGTATGTACACTTATAATAATAATAAAGTTTATTTCAACAACGTCAACAGTAAACATACAAACACAACTGAATTTTAAACATCAATAGTACAAGTTGAAAAAGGGCAAGAAGCAGCGTAGTGACACTTATACGTGACACTAAGTAATACAATTATACAAGTGTAAGTGTTTTTAAAGGGAATAGTAAATGAACTATTCTACTGCAATACAATTCATTTTTTCACCATAATCGGGTTACTCATTAGTTACATAGCTGTGCAATACGTGAACGGTATAGTTCTTTTTAAAAAGATTACCACTCTTGCAATGAATTAACCAGCTGTCAAGGGAATTCCATAACTTTACACCGTTAATTAATATGCACATTGTTTTTAGATTAGTGCGTGCATACTTTTGCTTAAATACACATTATTGTCGGCCATATACATAGGGTCATACATAACGTTTTTGTATGTTGCTTGGCAATGAATTGTTAAATGCGTTATTCATAATTTCAGCAATTTTTAGTTTCACCATATCTGGCAATTTTAGGATGCGGAGATCACAAAATAGGCTAGATGTGTGGTCCAATCTCTGAGCACCACATATTAATCTTACAACCCTTTTCTGTAACAAGACTAAGCATTTTAAATTTGTTGCATATGTATTTCCCCATATTTCAGCACAATACATAATGTAAGGCGAGAAGGGAGAATAATATAAAATACGCATTCCACGTCTGTCAATTAAGAAACTAGTTTGTACATAACCGCACAACGCTTTGAAAGTTTAGATTTCAAGAGAGAAATATCATGTTTCCATGTTAATTTGTCATCAATCAATACACCTAAAAAATTACTTGCTTCAACTCTATTAATTGTGACCTTTCTATTTTTATAGTTTTCAATGCGCGATTTCCAAAAATCATGTATTTTGTTTTTGCTATGTTTAATGATAATCTATTCACTGAACACCACACATGGAGCTTATCCAGCTCGGCATTTGTCTGCCGGATAAGTTCATTGATGTCAGTATTACAATAGAACATGTTCGTGTCTCTGCAAATAAAATAAACTTAAACAGTTTTTAAGCATTGAAAATGTCATTGATATACATTATATATAATTTCGGTCCTAAGATGGAACCTTGTTGTATACCACACCACACCCTAAGTACCTTATAATCACAATTTTGATACTGAACAAACTGTGATATATATTTTTAAAAACTCACAATCCACTAATGTGCTATACCACGAATAGGAATACATTTTTTGGCCAATACATTATGATCAACTGTATTGAATGCTTTCCTGAGATCTATAAATACACCGATAGAATTTGTTTTATTGTCTAGATAATTAGTAATGTCTTCAATCAATTCGAAAATAGCATGAGAGGTTGACATATTAGGTATAAACCCATACACAGTAAATCATACCTATTAGAAAATTGTCCAATCTAGCATTATATAGTATCTCCAGAATTTTAGAAAGTTGTGATTGTAAAGAGATAGGTCTATAATTTGTGAATACACACTTATCCCCAGCCTTAAATACTGGAATAACTTTGGCAATTTTCATTTGGTTGGGGAACACACCTGTTTGGAAAGATGCATTGTATATGTGATTTACGGGTTTTACAATATCAGTAATAATTATTTTGACCATGCTCATATTAATATCAGTAAAATCCGTTGTTACTTTGTTTTTACATTGTTATACAGTTCTAACAATTTCTTGCTCATCAACCGGACTTAGAAGCATGCTCCCATTACATCCTTCCCTCAAATAATCACAAATAGACACATCCTTGTCAGGTGAAGGAATGTTCTTTGCTAAACTAAAGCCAATATTTGTAAAATAGTTGTTGAATCCATTTGCAATAGCCTTATTTTCTGATATTTTACTTGTGTATATTGCAACACCACCACCTCTTCGATCACCCCTAATAATGTGATAACCATTGTAATTGGTATTATTAAAGTAATTGATTAGGTCTAGGTCAGCCCATGTGTTAGATATGGCGATGATATCAAATTGCAGATCAAGCTCTCCGAGGCAGTCTCTAATTGTTTTGAAGTTAGCTTTAAGACTTCTAGCATTAAAGTGTATGAATGGCAATCCCTTCGCTTTACTAATGTTGTTTTTGAATTGCATGTCAGTGTAATATTCACATTTTGATGCACATTTTTGTTGTTGTAATTGTTGTCTGGGTCAATGTCATTTTCGAAAGAAAAAGTTTTGTCATCAGAATACTTGAACAAGTTCACATTAAAGTGGGAACATTTATTAACTAATGTATGAATATAAAAAATTATTCAACAGAAGAATATTCAAATATACAGTGGGCATCGCTTATATTCTGAAATGGGACGACTTCACAATAAGAAGACCCAAACAATGTGTTTTCTAACATATATTGGTGCTGAGTTCGTTTCACAGACGTTTTGTGGAGACTTGTTTCACATAGTTCACATTTAACTACATGATTATTCAAGTTCCGATTACAAACAGTACACAAATCTGTCTTTAGTAAGGTTTTAGCCATTTCTATTGATAGTGAATTTAATTCACAATCTTTCAAGGTCCGCTACGGTCTTCACTTTCAGCCTTGGTCCGTCCTCTCTTACCTTTATGGAGACGCAGCAATGCTGTGTCCACACTCTGAATTTTTTTCTCCACTTTTTCAATTGTCTAGCATGGCAGAACAGTTCATTATTGTAGGACGACAGATGGTCGTTTATGTAAATGTCTGCACCTTTAGGCACCCGTCGTTTCGCCATCTGTTCAGCCTTTTTCCCTGCAGAATGTAGCTGAATGACAACAGGGCGTTTTCCATCACGTCGGGCGGCAGATCGTGAATCGCCGATATGTCGTACGGTTCGAGATGGACGTTTAGTTTTTGACTAGCGAAATTTACGAAGGTTGTTGACATTGCCGAGCTCTCGGTAATTGACAGTGGCTCGTCGTCTGTTTCTGGCGAGGAACGCACGTTCTGCTTTGGTGTGGCAGTGGTCGCGGCTTAACTGTGGAGGTTCACTCCCGTAATGATGATGTTCTTTTTTTCATGGTTTGTTCAAGTTCGTTAACTTGACCTTCGAGTTTGTTAATGCGATCGTCTTTTGCCTTGATGATGTCAAGGAGCTCAGAGATGCGTTTGTCCGTGGTCTTGTTTCGGTTTTTTATTTCTTCAAAGGATTCGCACAGGAAATCCAGAGATCGTCTGATATCCGCTACCTCTGACTCTTCAGTGGCACTTGCAGTACGTTTTCCCGCTATCGGCATGGTTGGCATTATTGTGTTTGCGCGACTTTGTGCATTGCCTGTGGATAATTCATATCAATTGATGATCAAAAATAACGTTATAACGTTAACGTTTACCTGTTGTTAAAGAATTTTTTTTATATATGAAGTGTAGACAGGCAGTATGTCTACATACTAAGTAAATATATATGCCATTAGCACAGTTCTCATGGTACCATTGATAACATTCTGGAATTTGAAACCAATTCTCACTTGGTGGATTTTTGGTCAGTAAACTGACCATGAAACATACCGCCTGTTGTAACCATCTGGCGGGTGTGCGGATTCCGAAATGAAATTCCGATAATGCGCGTATACTCACTTATGCTAAACACGGTCAAACAAACATTCACCCGTGGCATGATTGGTAGCTTATTTTTGATGCAACTGTCGCACGAAAGATTGTTATGCCAACCCCACTTTGGCCGGCTCTAATTGCATACACATACAGTGTGCATGTGGATGAGACGCACAAGTAAAATCCGACCGAGTGTTTGGCTTATTGGGTGCGTTGTGCTTTGTTGAGAGATTGACTATATGTCCAACAGCACTCCTTCCTGGGAGAAAATCAACTCGTTAGCGGCATGCTTTCACAGAGTGGTACCTTCAAAGTCTTGCCAACAAAATTCAGGTGTGTTTATGATGTGTATAGAAATATTGTTGTTTTCTAGTTTAGTAGTAATTAAGTAAATAAGAAACACCCACCTCATTTCTAGATATTGCAGACGCCAAGTAGTTCGTTTGGGAATCAGTATCCTGAAAACAGTGTGTTGGATCGTACATTTGTACACATATGTCAGATACAGACATACTTTCGCTAGACTTATCAACAGTCTGGTTAACTTATAGAATCAAAGAAGAGTAATAGCAAAATATTGTAAACCGAGCGAAGTACTTCACGATACTAATCACACAAAAAAATCAAATGAATTGTTGATTCAACAACTGGATCAAACAAAATCAATACAACCTATTCGTTTTACTAATATGTCATATAGCATGCAGACCAAAAAGCAACAGGCCGAAGTGAGGCTACCCAGATAGCGTATGCTATTATGTTAATACGTTTACGACGGAACATATCGTAATTCCAGATGAACCACGAACAGTTGAATGCCAAACGTTTACCACGGAACATATCGTGGTCACAGAAGAGCCACACACAGTGGAATGCCTTACCAAGGAAGGACACATAAAAGTGGAGACAACACACCAGATACCGGTGACTGATTCAACATACATGATTCAACATACATACTTCAAAACTAATGGATATTATATCGTAATACTTTCACAATCATCATTGGCTTAGTTAACTATATAACTCCTCTAAACAATTTCCAACATTACGAATATTTTCCTTCTTCTGAATTTTCAAAATTATGATATTCAAAATGTAACATTTGCCGACACATTTTTATTCACTACCCCCAAGATATTGCAAAAAACTATATAATATAATTTGGTTTTGAGAATATGCACGTGAACGCAACAATCCAAACAGGATGGTTGTATCATTTTAAATTCCAGAGTGTTGTACTTTCTCGTTGCCAAAATATAATTTCTTGTAAATGACCATCAAAGAGTGAATAATGGCACTGTCTACATGGTAGACGCAAGCTTTATCCACAAATAATACTAATTTAAAGTCATGTCATTGTTATAAAAGTTAACAGTATTGACAGTATACCTACAAAGCTATGGGAATACGGAGGGAACACATTAAAAACACACATCATTTTAGCTGCCATATCTCCCCTTAATGACATACAGGTGAGGTACCAAAACGTAGCACAGCTGGCACTTGAGACAAAACGTCGATGTTTGGTTTGTCTTTCCATTAAAATGTTGTCATGATAAGACATCTAGCTCTATATCGGTTATAGGAGTAAAATTATGTATAGATTGTTGTTGCACTGCCATTACTTTTCCGTAATTATTTATAATAACTGACCGGTCCTGCGAAGTCGCTGTAGTAAAATATGACGACGATAACACATGCGATATCACAGAGAAACATCCAGAAATAGACGTCGTCTGCAATGTTGTATTGGCTCTTTGTGACTAAATGATTGGCACGCTTCATTTGGCTTTTCACCCACGGCATCAGGCTGCATAAACATGCAAAGCACAACACAGGAACCATCCAGCTTTGCGCCAAGTTTTGACAGTACATATTTTATTATTAGAGAAGTTTATTTGTTGCAATTTAAACATGTATTATTCAGTATATAACAAGAACAGGGAGCTAGGTAGTTGTGCACTTAACATTCTACATTGTACCACATTATCATAAGGATATGCATGATGGGTTGTGTTTACCACTGACCAAAGGAAGAGCATTCTTCGTGCAAGCTCTAGATTGGTGGTTTATTGTGAGAATCTAAGTTGAGAAAACAACTTATATAGAGATCGCTGTACGACGGTTATTGACAGACAAATACAACTTCATCTTTAAATGTGAAATATAATGTTTTCACATGATTATTTATTGGTCTCACATGATTATTTATTGGTCTATCGAATTCCCGTTTTATACAGTTACTGACGCTAAATACACTACAGTAATAACTTTTAAAATATGAAGTGTAACACTATTAATTTAGCTGTACTATGAAATCGAAAAATTCAGTGGATTTAGACATGTTTAAATATATAAAAAAAAACCAACTAACTCCGTATCGGTTAACCATATATAAAGTGGTCAGTACCAGTTAGACACAGCACAATTTGATATAATTTTTATCATAATAAAATTTTTATATATTAACCAAAGAAAACTGTTGTACATTCCCTTTAAAAGGAACACTTGTAAACAAGTTTAAAGTGCTGGTCAGACAACAGGAAAGTAGTCAGAAGCTTGATTGAATGATCATAATGAACTGAACAACACTACTAGATTGCAGCTGCTGGCAGCTTACTGAAGTTTGGGGAGGGTTTTAGAACATGGCATACATGGCACATGCACTTCAACACATTCATGGTCCTAGATGATGGTGATATTCCAAAGTTTGATTTACCCTCACGTACCCTTTTTTCTCCCATATATACGATGCTTGTCTGGAGTAGCTATGCATCGACCCATCATCACCATAGAATTTTGAAGGCTGCACATAGAAGCATAACATTTACTGTGAGTTCAGTTTTACTTGATCTATGCCAGAATATATGATTAAATGAAGAGTCATTTATACTATTTCAAAACCTTATCGTGCTTGACAAAATACTCCTGCCAATGCTCACACAAAAGCTATTAAATTCTCAGGAAGAACTGTTAATCCACGTCACCATTATTAAAGTTGACTCACTCACCGTATCCACACGGTGTCGAGTCAGCATTAGCTTTGCTCTGTTGAATGCCTTCTCTGCACTAGTTGCATTTCTCCAAAGTCCTTTACTCTGCGTAACACAAAAAAACCTTGCATCAATGTGTGCTGCTACATAAAAAATATATAACCATAATTGATTCAACAATAATACTATAACCTTGTAGTATTGCAGCCATATACAATTAAATTGTGTTGTTGTTGCGAACAACATAGTATGAGTATGTGTTATTGTGTTACAATTTTAGATGCCGCAGAGGTAACATGCCACTTTTAATTGTATACTATTTTGATATGTAATAAGCAATTAGTTCTGGTTATGCAATTCACTGAATTGATGCACAACAATATATTTCTACATTGTGTCAAAAGTGGTCAGTACCAGTTAGACACAGCACACTTGTAAATACTTATATATGGTGCCAGTGCACAATTTGATATATCATAATATAATTTCTATATAAGATAAGAAATGTATCTTCACTTCATGGCATAATGCTGCATGCTCGGTATGAGTACTAGGAATTGAAATTTAGCAAATTATTTATGGCAACATGTTTGTATTCATAACATTACCACCTCTAATCGAATGTCAATATTTGGTAATACCTAGTAATAATATTAAAAGAGATTATCACTTCATTCAAATGTACATACATATAAAAAAAGCGTAGAAAAAAACCTAAACACATTTTAATAAATTACTGAATGATCTACAATAGCAGTTTATGGTAAGCGATACACAACAGCTAGAGTAAATCATAGAGGGTGAACAAATGTGTGTGAATGAATAGTTGCCGATTAATTGGTAAACAGATACCTAGCTGCAAATTAACTCAGATGTATCAAATTGACATGAGCATGTGGACACTTCACCTTGAGTAGCGAACGATGTATAAATAACACAAGGAGAAGAGCCATGTCAAAGTGTGCATATGAATAGTGGTAGTCAACGCCAATGAGTCGAGGCAGGAAGAGAGGGTCGGTATTGTGATCCGTAGCATCATTCCATTCGAACAGGTAGAAGCGGCAGAGGAATTTTATCAAAAGCACAAACTGCAAGCAGCATCAGCAGAGGCAGTTCCGACGTTGTGCATTTGCAGTAAAAGTAAAACATGAAAGAGCAAACTCAAACAGAATCACAACCTAATATGTATGTTTTTGGTAATATCAAAATGTATTTCATGTCTTCAAAAAGTCAGACGAAATTCAATAAGATACAAAAGTTACTGTGATCATTAAACCGTATTTAAATAACTAGAAAGATAATACTTATACAAGACTGCATTTCACAAATAGCTGTAATCTTTGTCTGATTCTTCATATATTTGTTACTATTACATTCCTTAGGTGTAATAGTGCAGAAAACATATTTAGTTAAATGACTACTTAGCCATATACATGATATTATAGTCGGCAATCTACGCAGTTGTTATATAACGTAAACCATTGTTCAGTGACATGTATGGTGACATACAAAAGGAGCATTGCTAAAACGGCACGAACGAAGAAAATAAGCATGGTCTTACCTCTGTGTAGACGATCATAGTAGTCCAGTAGGCAGTGGACGGGCGGGGCACTGACATCACTGCCCAGAGGTAAACAGAAATGGGAAAGGGCATTGCAAGGATGCTTCCATGTATCAGTTGGTTAATGATCATCATAAAGTAGCAGAGGAACTCGGATAGCGACAGCAGTACATCAACCAATGCCTTCACGAGACGGTTAAGTCGTGATGTAGATAGCTGCATCTTTCTGGAAAGATTTAAGATATGAATCAACTCTAGCGACTAACACATAAAGGTGCCTGCAAGATAGTAGCAGCAAGCTGTAGCAGCACCAGCAGCACCAGCAGCATCAGCACCATCATCATCATCAGCAGCAGCAGCAGCATCAGCACCATCAGCACCATCATCATCAGCAGCAGCAGCAGCAGCAGCAGCAGCAGCAGCAGCAGCAGCAGCAGCAGCAGCAGCAGCAGCAGCAGCAGCAGCAGCAGCAGCAGCAGCAGCAGCAGCAGCAGCAGCAGCAGCAGCAGCAGCAGCAGCAGCAGCAGCAGCAGCAGCGGCAGCAGCGGCAGCGGCGCAGCAGCGGCAGCAGCAGCAGCAGCGCAGCGCAGCAGCAGCAGCGGCAGCAGCGCAGCGGCAGCGGCAGCAGCAGCAGCGGCAGCAGCAGCGGCAGCAGCGGCAGCGGCAGCAGCAGCAGCGCGCAGCGGCAGCAGCAGCAGCAGCGGCAGCAGCAGCAGCAGCAGCAGCAGCAGCAGCAGCAGCAGCAGCAGCGCGCGGCAGCAGCAGCAGCAGCAGCAGCAGCAGCAGCAGCAGCAGCAGCAGCAGCAGCAGCAGCAGCAGCAGCAGCAGCAGCAGCAGCAGCAGCAGCAGCAGCAGCAGCAGCAGCAGCAGCAGCAGCAGCAGCAGCAGCAGCAGCAGCAGCAGCAGCAGCAGCAGCAGCAGCAGCAGCAGCAGCAGCAGCAGAAGCACCAGCAGCAGCAGCACAAGCAGCAGCAGCAGCAGTTAGTAAAATTGTCATATGTCATAATTTGCATGACTACTGTCACATGTTATCAACATGTGACTTGTAATACAAGGTAGGGAAGCTATTTGATGAATGGATCAAGCTGAAGAAGAATAAAAACAGGGCGAATCGGTCAAATGAAGCTACGTTTATGGAGGCTGTTAATAACCTCAATCAATATGATCAACATGGAAGAAGGCAGCTTCTGTTGGCACAAACAGAGGAGGGACAGCGATGATGTGTGGGATCCGTTGCAACTGCACTGCAGTACAACTACTTCCACACCAAAGATGAAGTGAAAAACCAGTATTTGCCGTGTGTCGTCAATGAACACCGTAGACGATACCCTGGTGCCAAGAAGGTGACACTAGTGAATAATTTGAAGAAATGCATGCTATACAAAGTCAAGGCATTCACCTTCAGTTTCTAATAAAGAAGTTTCCATTTTCCTGTAAGTTTTGGTTCATATGTGTGGTATCGTCAAAACGCGCATAGACTACCATGGGCGACAATAGGAGTGAACGTCACCCATTGAGCGACCTCTATCATGGGCGGCAATAGGAGTGAACGTCACCCATTGAGCGACCTCTATCATGGGCGGCAATAGGAGTGAACGTCACCCATTGAGCGGCCTCTATCATGGGCGGCTATGGAAGTGAACGTCACTCATTGAGCGACCTCTAAACATCGATCAATTCCGCTAAAAGGTAATTTTTGCATAGATTGTAAAAAACTGAGAGGTGTCCCGAAAGTATTTTGGACTTTATATTTTTATCCCTATAAAATGTATGTGTGTATGCATATATATATGCATGCATGTATATATGTATGTATGTATGTATGTATGTATGTATGTATGTATGTATGTATGTATGTATACATGTATGCATGCATGTATGTATGTATGTATGTATGTATGTATGTATGCATGCATGCATGCATGTATGTATGTATGTATGTATGCATGCATGCATGGATGGTTGCTATCCTTCTCAACCTAGACGCTTTGTACCTCGGGCGCCAAATTTTCAGAGGCTCATCTACTACCCAACGGAGGATTCATCAGTTCTTTGTATAGAAATTCACCCCGCTATTACCCTTTCTTTGAACAATGGAATTACCCTTTGTATTTACTACGTACAATGGTACGCAACGCTATGCGAACAGTTACGTACAATTGATGCAGTTTGTCTTCGATTGTATCAAATTACGTAATAAAGGACAATGCGTCGCTAGACGTGACTATTACTGTCAGTATTACGTCGACAGTTGTATTCTCAGAAGCCATCAAGATATTGACTGGCAGCACCAAGTACCAAAGTATTTCGGTGAAATATGTTTAAATATTGTTTCCGTGACATTCAGTTACGAACTACCAAATTATCCCGTCTGGAGGATGGGTATTTTTGTTAGCTAATAGGAAAAGGTTTATAGTCTCAATACAGTGGAAGAAGGCATACATGTGTGAAGAATGTAACACGACTTACGAAACACTGCCAATCGCATAAACAGACGGTAGTGACAGGTGGTGCGTTTTCTGCAATCAATAATATTTTATACAACAATTTATTAAAACGAAGATTAATTTTAGTATGTGACGCACGCACGCACGCACGCACGCACGCACGCACTCACTTAATGTATACAGATAATCCCGTGTTTGCGTATGTCACACCTATATGCTTTTTAAATTCTACTAAAATTAAATATTCAGTTAGATCAAACCAAGCATACAAAGTTCAAGGGTTGCCAATACGTAGACGGGGAAGATGTAAACTAAGCAGAGTAAAACGCTATATATATGGTAAAAGGGGTCACCTTTATACCTACCCGTAATCTAACTTTCTCTGCTGTTTTCTCTGCATCAAGCACGACAGCAACCGTCCTGTTTAAACACAATCGTCTTAAACAACTGATTGAACTCTACGAGTCAAAGGTAACGCTGAACAGTTTTATTTATGTATGAAGGTGTATATGTCGGAGAGACACGGCCAGAAAGAACATAGCATACGTGCATCCAGGATGAATGCTGAGTCACATTACCATGTAATGATCTAGCAAGTGAACATATGTTTTTTGATAAAGATCAGAAAACAAAACTTTTAAAAATCAAATCAATTGTTTGTGGAATAGAATCACCATGTGGATGTTGGATTACTGACCGGAAGAACACGTATAAAGATATAGACGATACCTGTAGTCGTATGACATTTCGTTGAGTCTGTCAATCAATCTGTTCACCATGCTGCCGAAAAACGCTGATACCAGCAAACATCTTGTAATCCACAATCCTGCATAAAGAAACAAGTCAGGTGTAGTGTTCTTGCGGATGGAGATTCCGCAATAGCTGTTACCGAATCCACGCTTCCCTATATTTTGTATTCAGCGTGAATGTGTTCGCATTACTCATGTCTAACACATTACGCCGGCATTTCAACGTAAACGATAGTGGTCATATAGAAGTGAACGGTGAACGTGGTTTGCTCTTTTCACATGGTGGTGGCTTTGTGAGTAACTGCTTAAATAGAATGTCCAACACTAGATTTAGTCTAGGCATAGGCATGTGGATGGGGTAAAACAATATATAACTGTGTCACAGTTACATATATGTTACACTCTACAAAAAATCAGATTGTGTACATAGATGGTAAGGTCATCGCAACGTTGCTTATCTGCAACAATTAGTTAAAAAAAACGTTACAATAAGTTGGTTCAAACTTCGAATGCTGTTTTCTCAGTTATCACGTTTTTGAAATTGGAAAACTAAATGTATGAATAAAATCTCCAAAACTAACCAACCTATGCATACACATTTTCACACAACTATATTGAGGTACATATCGAAATGTTTGTGCATGAAAATAATCAATCAACAATTGCAGTTGAACATACATTTTAAGAGTAAAATAAATAACAACATTTCGAACAATATATTGGTGACAAATATGTACAACACCCACAGATGGCCATACATAGACAATTATAATAGCCAACAATTAAGCTAAAATTGTGTTCTACACATTTTAAATGTTGCTCTGTTGTTTAGATTATTGCCCCATCTCGTCAATATAGCAACTTTATAAAAATATATTTTTGTTTTTTAACAAGATTTAACCCCATTGCCATACAAAGCGATAATATATCGATGGCATGTAGACAAAGAAGCCTCTGACTTACCAAGAGTCTTTCAGTTTATCATCTAAAGTGCAACCCGCCCTTCAATTTTGTTTTTAAACATATTCACGCTGGAAGCATTTACAAAATCAGTAGAACATTTGGTACAGTCATTTAGCTCTCTGCGAATGAATACGTTCTGATATATAGTCTACACTGTCCCTTCACTAAGTTTATTGCGTGTCCTCTAGTTCTATCCTTCATAAGTACGAAAACATACTTCTATCAATATTTTCATAACCATTCAATATGTTGCACACTTCTAGTTAAAGTCCTCTCAATCTCATTGTATCTAGCATATTCTTTTAGGCCTTTTTCATAACAAAGCTTTCTCAGTTCTGGAACCAGTTTAGTTGCTCTCCTCTGCATTCTTTTTAAGATAGCAATGTTATTCTTACGATATGGTCTCCACATTGGCACACAGTATTCCAAATTAGGTCAAACTACTGCTTTATACAGATGTATAATTATTTCTGTTTCCATCTGTACTATATTTCTCCTAATCAATCCAATAGTTTGGATGGCTTGGGGTTGTTGTCAGCAGCTACGGAACACGTACGTAGATATCTTCTTCCCGTATTACGGAAGCAGACACTGACCGGTTTATCAGCTTTGGTGCGGTAACACAGGGACGAGAGTTGGAGACTGGTTCGGACACTGTAACGGTGTTACAGATAGAAATACACAACACTGGCATAATATAGTGTGACGATGTTTTTAAATTTAAGCACAACTTGTATGACGTACCACGCATCTGTCGCCTTCTGTGTACATGCTGACGCCATTTCGAGAAGAACTTGAGATCGATGCTTGCTTCTCTTTTCGAGTCACACTGGTAATGTTTCATACAAGCAGAAATATTCACAAGTGTACTTGTTTTAAAGTGTAATTTAGTTATACTACAAAAGCATTGTATTGCATACAACACTCTATGTGACGCCTACTAATTAAGAACCCGCACTGCCCGGACGACGTGGAGCCATCAGTATTGCTGGCAGTGGTACTGTATGACATAATATCTATAGGGAGACTTTGATATCTTTCTGGGATTACAGCAATTGGGAAAAGCAATCAACGAATTGCGATATGTTTTCTAAGAGTAGAATACGCTTCATAGTTTCGTAATAAGTTTTGATGAGTTTGCGTTGTGAGTCCTTAATTGTTATGGTGTTTTTTCTGTAACTCGGGCGAGATCATATGTGTAAGTAGAGCCAAGCACCCAAGAGCACTGTGATATAAGACGCCATCATAACCTCTGTATTTGTTCATCAAACATTTCGTGTTACATTTTTATGTTCAGTTCCATAGATGACAGACATTCCCAGCTATAAGTCTAATTATCGCTAGTTCCGTAACTTATAGGCACTGACGTCAACTGAATTTGTAGGTGACATGTTCTCCGTAAGTGTCGCGCCAAGATACGGATACCCAGACTGATTGGCCCACATTAGTGAATACGCTACTAAACACCTACCAGAATAAATCAAATCGATAGATCGCATCCTAGCGTTAGTGTATTCATATATTGACATCTTACACAAATATAATTATTGATCACATATCACTGACTCGTTGGTAGTATGAACACACGCCCAACCAGTATATGTGGCCACGCTACGATTCCGTATTTTGGTTAAACAAAATTTCACGTAGTCAGACAGTGATTGTTCGAGACAGTTTATTATGTGTTGAACTTTTGATCAACACATAATAATAATTGATTGTTGATCCACAAATCACACACAAAAAAAACAACACAATACTAATTATAGTGCAGAAAAACAGTTGTCGAACTCAATTAAAAGCTGCAACCAGAATCAGAATCAGAAATAGTTTATTATTGGAGACTGTTAAGACTGCAAGCAGTCGCTGGCATAGGAGCCACCGTAGAATTGATTATACATATACAGTTTCTCAGTGCAACAAACAGAATAACCAAAGTTCAAAATCCGAAACCATCCTCAAAGTATTGTGTGTGTGCGTGCGTGCGTGTGCATGTGCGTATGTGTGTGTTCTACATGTGTGCACTATTCAATATCCATGTAACTATGCGAATTTTTAGTACTGTCTTTAGTTGCGCATGCATATGTAACAGTTCACGATCGCATATAAATTTTTTATATTCATTTATAAAATTATATTTTGCATAGTTTACGAAACCTCGTAGACTATGCGTATAGAGTTTATCTTTCACAATTTGGGGTTTATCGTTTAATGTTATTGGTAGACTGTGTTTTAGAGATCGCTTTGCAAATGAATGTTTAATACCAACAATGTGAATTTCATGTTGTCTGCGCATATTGAGGTTATGTATGTTTTTGTTTATAAATAACTGCCCGTGTTGTAGGTAGGCAGGTAATTTATTATGAATGAATTTATAATACAATTTAAGTTCTTGCAATGTTAAGAGATTCATAGTTTTAAATAGTGGTGTTATAATTGCTCTGCGTAATTATCCGTGTTGCCTTTTTTGTAGCTTATTTATTCTTTCACATTGAAACCCCCATATTGCCAGGCAGTAATTTATTTGTGGCACATGTCGATTATGTCCTTCAGTTCACAGATCAATTTTTCTTTTGCATCAATTGTTTGATGCAGACGGGTTATTTCTAGTTTCATGTCTCCAGTTTCTTTTATTAACGCATGGGGATATATTGCAGATTTTATCTTTGCAACAATTTCCTCTTCGCCTAGTAACTCTAGGAATCTGAGTGCGAAGATGTTTTGTGGGTCTTCTTCGGCATTGGCGCTACATTTTCGTGATGGCTTATTAGAAGACATTTTGTCGTGCGTAGCGTGGCTGTGGCACAGCCGTCAAGGGATCTTATGTAACACTGCAACGTGGCAACGCGGATCACACAATTGTTGTCTACAGCTTGTCACGCTTGACTGGTCAGCAGGTCCACTACCCAACTTTCGCTCAGAAAGTTAAACAATTCGGCACAAATATCCCCTTTCAAGACTTACCGACGGCAACACCTGCTATCTGAACTTTACTCGTATCAATGTCTCCGACGCACCAACTTTATCTTTTCATATCACCACTATACCATGTGCTAGCGTTTGTCC